>JAGKTI010000890.1:0-60747 GCA_018397915.1 Birgus latro
GGGAAAGTAGTGTGACACAAGGAAAAAAAGTAGCTGGTGCAACGAAGGCTTTGATAAGAAACAGAGGCTTGAGTGTTGCAGATGCACGAGACTTACATGAAGGAGTGTTAGTGCCAACTTTAACATATTGATGTGAGACTATGGTGTGGCATGAAAATGAAAAGTCAAGAGTAAAAGCAGTGAAGATGGGACTGCTGAGGAATGTATGTGGAGTACAGAGGGAGGACAGATACAAAACAATGTGACTTGTAAAGGACGTGGAGTGAGGAAGTCGGTGGACACCAGAATTGAAGAGAGTGTACTGAGATGGTATGGTCATGTGGAGAGAATGGATAACAGCAGAGTGGTGAATAAGGCATATCTGAGTGAATCTCAAGGAGGGAGGAGGTGAGGTAGGCCAAGGAATAGGTGGAGAGATATGGTGGATGAGTGTGTGAGGAAGAGAGGTTTGGAAGTCAGTGAGGCTAGGGAACTGACAAGAAATTGAGCTGGCTGGATGAATGTTGTGAGGAGAAGTGCATGATCTGGGATTTGGCACCCATTTTAATGTGGCAGTGTCTGGATTAACTCTATCAGATACATTTATGTGAAGCTACAGAACGTGGTGAATATTTTTGGCGTATCCGACAGAGCCAGGATTCCGGGGGCTTGAATGATGAGTGAATGGAAGCGTGGCCCATTGGACTGGGCAAATTTGGGCTGTCTGGACATTGCTACTCCCCACCCTGCCCTAGGGTAGGAAAGGGGGTCCAGATGATGATGATGATGATGATGATGATGATGATGATGATCAGCCTGTCTACGATCGTTGGTATTTGGACTTTACCGTACACGATAGACAAAGAGGGGAATGGGGAGGTGGAGGGGGTGTGGGGGTCTCAGATGGGAGTGAGTGTGGCTGACACATACACACACCCAAAACGATCCAGAGGTGGTATGGGGGGTAGTTTGGGTGGGAGGAGACAAAGAGGGAAGGATCCAATGGGGCTGAAGGAGATGGCATTGGGGGGGGGTCCTTCCCCACACCCAGGGAGGAGGCAAGACCATGCTTCCTACTACCTGATCTCTTAGTTTCCACTGGCGAGGTACCATTTACATCATAAATTAGGCAGGGTTACAGCTCTCCAGTTATTTGTATCCTTTCTACAACCGTGGTATATAGGACTTCATGTACTAAGTTCGGAAAACCATGACTGTGGTACATAGGACTTTATGGGTTAAGGAGGTTAGGGAGAGTCAAGAAAACAAGAGAAAAAAAATGACAAGGAAAAGCTAAACAAATGTCTGCCCACCTGAATGGGCTACATTCTCATTTACTCATCATTCAAACCCCTTGAATTCTGACTCCATCTCACAGGTATAATTATCCACAGGTGGGGCTGGAGTTACCTCGGTTGCTAGAGTGAGAAGTGGTTGGAAGAAGTTCAGGGAGCTGTTGCCTCTCCTGACATTGAGAGGACTCTCCTTATGTGCTAAGGGGTCTTTGTATGCAGCATGTGTTAGGAGTGTGATGCTGTATGGTAGTGAGACCTGGGCAGTAAAGGAAGAGGATATTCGCAGGTTTAAACGTACAGAAATGACAATGATTAGGTGGATGTGCAGTGCGTCCCTGCGTGCAAGGCCTGGGGGGGCTGGGCTTACGATAGAAGAGTTGAGAGGTAGGATGGGACTGGAGTGTATTGGTGTTGTGATGAGGAGAGGTAGGCTGAGGTGGTTTGGACATGTGGAGAGGATGGGGGATGATAATTGGGTACAGAGGGTGAGAAGTGTTAATATTGGGGGAGGGGTTGGGAGGGGTAGACCGAGAAAGACATGGGACGAGGTCATTAAATGTGACTTAAGGGTTAAGGGACTGAATAGGGAGGCTGCCAGAGATCGAGCAGCGTGGAAAGCCGCCATCAGGTGACCAAGGCCGACACATGCAAGCATGTTGGAGCCTTCAAAAACGAAAACGAAACGAAACTTATGGGCTTCATTCCACCTATTAGCTAGAGTCAACCCAATGACAATCACTTCACTAGGAAAGAAGAGGGGTCCCAAACCCTTGTCATACACTCCTCTGTACCAAATTCTTCCAACTTTGCTTGATCCAATGTCAGTTCCCTAGCCTCATTATCCTCCATATGTCACTTCCTCACACAGGCATTTACAATATCTACCTACCTTCTTGGCCTACCATGCCCTCAGATTCACTCAAATATACCCTTACCAGCACTCTATTCACAACCATTCTCTCCATATGACAACACCATTTAAACACACTCTTCGATTATGGTGTCCAAAGACTTCCTTAGTCCACATATTTCATGAATGACATTATTCCCTATTTTATCCACTCTCCATACTCCACATGCACAAAAAAAAAATTACTCTTACTCTTGATTTTCTTATTTTCATGCCACACCATAATCTCACATCCATATGTTCATGTAGACTTTAAAACGACATCATGCAAGCCTTTCACAACTGCCACACTCAGACTCATTGCCATGGTAAGAATATAAAAACAATGACTCACCGTTTTGTGACCCCCTCCACTCTCTCCAAAATGTCTTCACTCATGAAGTGATTGGCTGCAGCAAATGACTGGGCCACTTCCCGTGCCTGGTCCACTTCACTCTGGTGTGCAGCAACGTCTGCTTCCAGCTGTTGGTGCTTCTTCAGCAGATTTTGCACAGAGGTCAGGTCTCGCCCATGGTCCTCAGATTGCAGCTGTGTCTCTATGTCCTCCATCCATGACTCCAGGTCATCCAGAGTGCGATTGAAGAGCAGAGCCTGGAAGAGTTGCCAGTTTTATAAACTGGACTAGTTTTTGGTCACAATGTGCACTAGGGCAGAATACATGAGTCTTCTAATTTTGTAATGCTGAAGCTAACATACAGGGTGGTCTGTACATTGTTCTTCCTACCTTGGTTGGCTCCCTTAGACAACCCACGTGCTACTTTTTAATTTTCAAACATAAATTAGTCTACAAAACAGATTATCAAACATATTAGATGGTCAAATTTTAGATCAGTTACAGGTAAAAGAACATGGTTTGAAACACTGCTTCTCTAGGTAAACCTCCATAAATAAAAAAAACATGGTCAAGTTTAAACGAATACTTTCTGGTCTTGAAAGTAACACAGTCATAAGCAGGATGAATGGTTTCATTTAATTTTGTTTGTAATAGGTCCAACAAACTTGCATACAAACAGTCTTAAATTAAGCTGCCTGATCTATGGCAGCCTCTCTATTCAGTCCCTTATCCCTGAAATAACTCTCCAGGACCTCAACCCAAATCTTTCTCAGTCTTCCTCTCACTGCTGTCCTCAGTGTTCACATCTCTCAGCCTCAGTACCCAGATGTCATCCTCCATCCTCTTCACATGCCTAAACCATTTGAATCTACCCCTTCTCATCACATCACTAATACATTCAAGTCCCAAACTTCCTCTAACTCTCCACTTGCAGTCCTACTCCCCTCATGCCTGTCATTCAAGAATGCACCACACATCTCATCATTCTTAACTTTTAATGCTTGAGCCTACAAATATCCTCCTCCTTTACCCCCAGCCTCGCTACCAGACTGCACTACACTTCTGACAATGGCTGCACACAAAGATCCCTTGGCATGGAGGGGGAGCCCTCTTAATAACAGGAAAGGGAACAAGTCCCTTAATTTCTTCCAACCATGCCTTACCAATGTTATCGAGCTGGCTCCAGCCCATACATACTGTAACAAAACTTCACACACACACACACACCAATGAGACTCTCCACCAAGATTAATTCTTTCCCACACCTCTGCTTCTTTACGATCTCCTTTACGTACCGCACACTCAAAATCAGCATTATTTTGAAACCTACCTTCATTACCAAAACATCTCTTATGCATCCACTTATGACAAACACTGCACAAAATGGCATCCCCGTCCCACACTCTTGTGACAAGCTGTGCATGGCCATACTCCTCCTTTGACAGTATAATCACTTGCCCTAGATGTTATCACATATTTTATCTGCATTTACTCTCAGACCCTAGTGGTAGGTGGTGGAAACAATCATCCACTCACTTGAAGCAGTGCTATTTGTTTCTTCCAAAAGGTGACTTGGGTGACAAACCTAATGGTTTCCTGTAATCCAAGAAATAATTTAAAATGCTGGGTGATGACTTTATAACCAAATAAAGGGGGAGGAGGAGAAAGCAGCCTACTACTGGAGCCCTTGTTAACTAAGTGGAGAGGAACTAATGCTGTCTATTCAGGAGCCAAAGCTCAACACTCTTCCTCACAAGATGCTGTGGCAAAGCACAGTATGGAACATAAGTTCATTGCATGAGATGGCCATGCAGGGACATTTGTTTGCCTGTGGTTGATGAGTCTGCTTGAATAAACAGACAAGGATCACTCTACAACTACTATTCTTAAAGCCTTGTGCCCCATTCTAAATCTCTCCTCTGCCACCCTCTCATCCTCCGTGATCAACACAAAATTTTCAGTACACATCTCCCATGGAAGTTCAGTTCTGTAATCATCTGAGAGAGTTTCAAGGACCATGATATACCAAAAAGGTCTTAAAATTAACCCCTGATGCACACCAACATTCTAGAAAAAGTTTATCACTCATACTCCTGTACACTATCACCTGGGTGCAAGCACCCTCATACACTGCCATAACTACACTAACCAACCATTCCTTAATCCCAAGCTTTCTCACTGCCCACTGTACCACCCCCCTGGACACTCTGTCAAAAGTGGATTGAGATCCACAGCTCAGGCTGGGTAGCATTGTGTTGCGAGCCACAGCTCAAGCTGTGATGGCCGTGCATCACCATTAACAACTCGACCCCCAAGGAAACTTACGCATGGCGCTATGCAAAGATGGAGAGAGAGAGAGATTTTTTTCTTTTCACCAGATGATGTCCTGGATGTTTATCTTCAAGTTTACAATAAACATTTTTTTTAATTTTTTCCCACTACTCCCCTACGTAAACTTACGCATGGCCCTATGCAAAGACAGAGAGAGAGAGAGAGAGAGAGAATTAATTTTATTTCAACAGATGATGCCCTGGATGTTTATCTTCATGTTTATGATAACAAAAACTAAAAAATAAAACTTTTTTCTTCATTTTTTTGCACACCACAGGGTGGGGAAAAAAAAGGTAATTGCACAATCCACAGTTAACAAAAACAATACAACTCTCTTTTCCTTCCTATGTATTTTTCTAAAGCTGTTAGACAATGAATATTGCATCTGTGATTCCTTTGCCTGGCATAAACCCAAACTGCATCTCATCAACGTTCATTTCTTTTCTTTATGGTACTACCTCTCAGGGATGATGGCAGCTAACCAACCGCTACCAAGAGTTACACTAGATTGTTTCACTCTCCTCTTAAATGTCAGGACCAACTTGCCTAGCCCCGGGCTCCTACGCTCCTCATGGGGCAACGTAGGACTGGATGATGGATGGATGGATGGAAGGATGGATGGATGGATTTTGTTCAACTGGAAACTTACCCAATATATCAAAGTGAATCATGGTAGTTACCCAGCTGTGGTCAAAGCACTACACAGCACAATATAATTAAGACATAACAAGATATATAGGCCCAACGCAGTATGCAAAGATCATAAAGTACTATACACTGTCCATAAATTTTTGACAAAGATAAGCAGCAATATACTGTACTATACATTACCTGGTAGGCATCATGTAGTCTTTCCTTCTTCAACAAAGAAGAATCTTGGAGCTGCTTCCACAGGGAGTCAAGACCATCCAGACGAGCCTGAATCTCTTGTTCAGCATAGTGGCCATTTGAAATAAGGCTTTCCCCTATTGGAAGAGTGCTCAAATGAAAACAATTCAACAAAGCATATACTAACTGCTGCTTAAACCATTATTTGCTGGCTTTCCATCAGCAGAATAAGATCACCATACTGAGAATAAAGACATAAATGTGTCCAATTTCTTTAAGTCTTAATATATCACTATACACCAATACGTATATGGAAGAGGAAGTAATACCTACAAGCAACAAAATATGCCACCAACACCACCTTCAAGATCAGGATCACTGTCAATATCATCATCCATACACTATTGCCCCCCCCCCCACCCCAAAATAAGGCAGATAGGATCCACAAACAGAAAATGGAAAATAAACATACACAAAAAGAGTACTGTTTACTGTACATAGAGCCTGGTGAAATGGGCCACATTAATTCTCTCACCATTCATTCTTACCATTTATCAACTTTACTCCACAGGTGAGAGATATACATTTTTTTTTTTAAGTAGTGTACCTATGAGATATAAAGCATTCCATCAAGTGCAGAGTTAAAACATGGGTGCAGTTCTAGATGAGTAAACTTTCACACACAATTTCTCCATCTGTTTCTATCTTTCACCAATTCTTCTGCTTCCCAAACTTCCATACCCCACTTTCTCTCACATTTATGTATATTTATATATCCAGCCAGTCCATTATAAACCTCCTAGCTTCTTGCCACCTTTACACTCATTCACACACAATATTTTTCACCACCATGTTCATGCCCATGCACTCGATGTAAATATACTATACCATGTAGGTACAAGCTCTCCTAATCTCTAACCCATATCCATTCTTTCTTCACATCTTTCATGAATCTCTTTTTTATTCTGTACTCTATGTGCAACCCACAGATATTCCTTAACAGTCCTATTTCCACTGGTCTCAAACATGATATTACAAGATAATCACATATGGATGTGAATTCACATACTACCCTGACGTACTCCTACTGAAGCCTCTGTATCAGTACTTGGTCTTTCATTTTTGTATCTGGGCCTTCATACCACCAGCCCTTTACTTTCATGAGTCACTACTCTACACTTCCTTTACACACATACCTCTCTTTTTAATCACTGCATTATATCATTTTGCATTGTATCACTTATAAAGGCTCCAACATGCTTGCATGCATTGGTCTTGGTCACCTAATGGTGGCTCTCCACTCTGTTCAATCTCTGGCTGAATCCCTATTTAGTCCCATATCCCTGAGGTCAGTCATAGCTATGATTTGTTTGTGTGTGTGTGTGTGTGTGTGTGTGTGTGTGTGTGTGTGTGTGTGTGTGTGTGTGTGTTGGTAGTTAATGGAATTACTCTAGGTCTCAGGTGTATAGCATAAAGTACAATTACAGCACAGAAAAAATATAATATGCAGACTTTATTCTTGGATGGTGGAACTCTGAGGACATGAATGCATGAATGATTATGTGACTCATTTCACTGGACAAATTTTGAAGGTACATCCACCATTCTTTTTTTTTTTTTTTCTGAATTGCACCTCACCCTACCTTTAGGGGCAAATGCAGGGTTGAAAATGAAGTATTGAGTGGCAAATGAAAAGAAAGTGCATCAAGGAGAATATCCATCCATCCATCATCCAATCCTGTGTCGCCCCACGAAGAGCGTAGATAAAAATTAATAAAAACAAGAACTGAGTGTTTCTGCTCTGAGATGGTAACAAATTTTGGATGACTTGGATGACAGGTGGTTCTTTTCACTGGGCATGCTCTATGAGAATTCTCTTATGTGCTCTTTTTATAATACTAGATTCTATCTCACCCTTCTTTAAAGGTGGAAATTATGGTTGAGATAGTGATGATGACAGCAAAGTACTGGTGCTGGGATACACAATGAAGCTGGAGCTCAACCTTCCTTGTACAGTGATATTCTTTCCTCATATATGGAGGTACAGTGATATTCTTTCCTCATATATGGAATGACATACTGAGAGTGAAAAATCACGTCTATGAAAAGCCCAAACCCCGGTTTCTCTCTATTATGATGTCATGGAGGGAATATTTTGTGTTTTCCATCTACACTGTCCTCCTCCCAACCAACCACTCCTGCATGGGCATGCTGAACCAAAAAGAAGAGGGTAGATATGTAAATGAATGTGAGAATTCATCACTGGCATACTGCCACACCAGTAGCCACCACCTCAGGAAAACACTGATGATTCTGACATTAGTTTTACAATAATGGAATAGTTTCAGGATCTCCTTCCTTTCTTCAGATGCCTAAAAAACCTCCTCATGGAAAAGGAATGGGTTTCTGGCACTGCAATACTGATTTATTTATTTTTTTAATTCATGATTATGACCCAATGCAAATGGTTTCCAATACACCACGAAACCATTTACTATGCTGAGTGGTAACCATATAACCAAATTATGGCACCTGGTGGTTTAGCGGGTAATTAAGTTGCTCCAATCGGATTGAGCCGGTGAAGGTTTATATCCAAGGGATGGTTGGGGTTTATTGCTCACGTAATTCCACTCAGGAATGAGTGAAGCCAGTCACTCTCATCTTAAATGTCAGGACAAATCTACTTAGCCCCAGGCTCCTATGCTCCTCATGGGGCAACGTAGGATTGGATGATGGATGGATGGATGGATGGCAAACTCTGCATCCTAATTTACATTCTCCTGTGGTACTGTATCAAAAGCATGTTAATTAAATTAAAGGTACTTGATGATCTACTGTACAGTTAGGAAATGTCATGCTAAAAAAAAATAAAAAATAAAAAATAAATAAATAAAAAGAAAGGATAATACCTTCATGTGTGACTGCTGTAACTCTGCCAGAGTTAGCTAGCACCTCAGCCTCAAATGCACCATGCTTCTGTATTTTTGACTGAAGATTAGTGGGGTCTCTGTAACTCTCATCACAGGCAACTTGTAGCTTTTCAGAAATCCATCCTTCCACTTCATACACATTTCTAAGAAACTGTTGCAGGGACTTTGACTCTTCCAGCTTCTTTCCTCTAAGCCTGGCTTTGTTCTTGAGGTTGTCTCTCTTGTTAGTGATAACTTTAAGGCGACGACTAATGCCATCACTATCATAGTGGTCCTTTTGCAGGAGTTCTGCTCCAAACTTCTCCAGCTGCTCTATTTTGTTGCCTTGCACTTCAAATGTCTTTTCAAAGCTCTCATGTTTCTTTATCAGGTCTTCCACAGATGCCAGGGAATCCTGAAGAAAACAATGAATCAAGCTTAATAATACATTCTGATTTTACAAGCTAATTAATTATATTAAATGTAGAATATACCGTTTCCAAACTATCTGTGACAACTGTACTAAATCATGTCTTGCCATACTGAAAAGTTTGTAACAAAATACTTACTGAGGATTTCTTGAACCCTTGTTTATCTTTTATTTGCATGGTCTACATCATCTAAAGTGTACAACTGTGTCTCCAGCTCTGAAGTTTAGTGCAATGTCTTATTAGATGCTCCCATAACAAGGTTCCTCCTGGTCTTCAAAAAATACTACAGAATCAGTTTTGTGAAACTTCACACTTTAAAAAATTATGTATAATACTCTACAGCTCCATGTTCAGCAGATTAATCAGTACTCCTTACTGATGTGGGTATAAAATCAAAGTTTATTCTAATCAACACTTCTTACTACCAAAATATTACACAAATGATTACTGTACACTGGCATTATAAATGCAAGGGAAAGTTGCAAGCTTGTACATCTTGCTTATCTACAGGGAATCATTAATTATGTGATATTAATACAACATTATTTAAGAAAGTATTGTACTACAGAAATATTTGTTCACATACAGGTACATACTTACATCATAAATATTTTCAATTTTCTGAAGCATGTTCATGAAACAAAATAAAAGAGCATAATGTAATTAATCATCCAACAAAACCAATGTGAGAAAGAGAGAAAGACAGACAGACAGACAGAGAGAATCCTACATCACTAAACAGGTAACCAGGTAACGAATACCATTCTACAGTAATACACAAGTGGATTTTTAAATTAAGGCACTAAACTTCAGTACACAGCAAATTCTGTACCATTATCTTTGTCTATATCTGTATCAGTCCATATCAGGTCAAATGCAGGACCAAAGTTTCTCCTTGGAGGGAAATCAATAACCAGAGTTAGCCATTCTCCATGCTGGCTAAATGGGGATACAGTGTCTGGAGGAAAACCGATGCATGTACAGGTTCATGTAGCTGTTGTAATGGTAATATTTGTGTATGTTGAAATCTGTATGTGCCATGGGTAGAACTGTCACGCTGTGAACATATTCATATTAAGGGACATACATTATTACCATCACCTACTTTAAATACCAACCAAGGCTTTGGTTTGACCTCTAGATTTAGGGCAAACATGTCATGATATGACAAGTTCCTTTGCATCATCATCCAGATCTTTCCCATCCTAGGACAGGGTGAGTAGCAGCAACATCCAGACAGCTCAAGTTTGCCTAATCCAATGGACCACGCTTCCATTCACTTATCATTCAAGCTCCCAGAATCCTGGCTCCATTTGATATGCCAAAAAAACTTTCACCACATTCTGCAGCTTCAAATAAACATATCCGACAGAGTCGATCCAATGCTGTCACATTAAAAAGGGGTGCCAAATCCCTGATCATGTGCTTCTTCTCACAACATTCATCCAGCCAGCTTGATCTCTCGTCAGTCCCCTAGCTTCACCGACTTCCATACCTCTCTTACTCACACACTCATCCACCATATCTCTCCACCTTCTTCTTGGCCTACCTCGCCTCCTCCCTCCTTCAAATTCGCTCAGACATACCTTTTTCACCACTCTGTTGTTATCCATTCTCTCCACATGACCATACCATCTCAGTACATTCTCTTCGATTTTGGTGTCCACAGACTTCCTCACTCCGTATCTTTCTCAAATCACATTATTTTGCATCTTATCCACTCTCTGTACTCCACATACATTCTTCAGCAGTCCCATCTCCACTGCTTTCACTCGACTTGTCATTTTCATACCACACCATAGTCTCACACCTATATGTTAAAGTTGGCACTAACACTCCTTCATGTAAGCCTCATGCAGCTGCAACACTCAAGCCTGTTTCTTATCAAGGCCGTCATAGACCCAGCTACTTTCCTTCCTTGTGTCATTCTTCTTTCCACTTCTTCTGCACATTTTCATCTCTTTTCTATCACTGTACTCAGGTACTTGAACTCTCACCAATTCCAGTCTCTCTCCATTCACTGTAATGTCACACTGGGAATCACCTTCTCTCTCAATTACCATCACTTTATTCTTTTCTACATTTACTCTCAAGGCACGACGCTCACAGACATCAGCAAAACTCTGCACTAGTCTACCAAGTTCTTGTTTGGCATTTACAAGTAGCACTTCATCATCAGCATACAACAAATTTGAGATATTCCATCCATTATCATTCAGTGCCAATGCCATCCCTCTTTCCATTACTCGTGTTTTTACTTCTCTCATCACCTCATCCATATATTTATTGAACAACCATGGGGACATCACACAACCCTGTCGAACGCCCACACTGATCGTGAACCATTCAATTATATGCCCATTTACCCTTACACATGCCTCACTACCATCATAAAAACTCTTGACAGCACCCAGCAGCTTACCATCTACACCGTACAAGTGCAAAACCTTTCACAATCCTTCTCTGTTATAGGTAACAATGGAACACTGATTAGGCAACCTTTATACAGCTTACTGTGGACTGGAACCACCATCTGACTCACTTCTTCTTCATTTCTGCAACATTCACAGCCTTTCCTCTAACTTTCTCTCTGTTGAACACCACCTCTCCTCCTCTAAACCTCACCTTCTCTTCTCAACAGAGACTCAGCTGTCTGAGACAACTGACAGCAAACCCTTTTCTGTATCCTCCTCCTTTCTCTATAGTCATTTCAAAGTACCCATCTAGCAACAAACTCTCATCCCTTTTCTGTCCAACTCTCTACTGCAAGAGTTAACCGTTACTACCAGTCCTTCATTTATGCAACAGGTCAACTCTGGAACTGTCTCCCTCTGTCTGTATTTCCTACTTCCTATGATCTCCAGTCTCTCAAATGCAGTTAACCGTTACTCCCAGTCTTTCATTTATGCAACAGGTCAACTCTGGAACTGTCTCCCTCTGTCCGTATTTCCTACTTCCTATGATCTCCAGTCACTCAAACGCAGTGTGTTCAGGCATCTCAAAATGAGCGGATCTTGAATTTGGCTCTCTTTTGTACTGTTATTGTTTTTTTCCTGGAAGGAACTATTTTGCAGGCTATAGCCTTTGGTTCCTTCTTCCTCACAAAAAAATAAAAAATAAAAAAAATAAACTGCAAGACATAAAAATGGCAATGTTCATTCATTATTTTTCATCCATACATTATCCAATCCTATGTCGCCCCACAGAGGAGCGCAGGAGCCCGGGGCTACTGTACAGTATTACACTCTACTGCACTACCAAAACCAGATCAGAAGTTAAACTGTTGGCAAAGTTATGAAGCAGCTGAACTGCAGCACACTTGTTAAACTCTCTTGGTGTGAGTCAGTGGACCTTAGATGATGGTAAGCGATTGGTACTAGAGGCGAGTACCATAGGTGTATGAGTGTATGATGGTGTGTGGTGTGAAACTATAGCGAGACTGTACACATCACATGCTTATGTTCTTACAAGTTTGAAAAGTGCAATGTGGCAAAGGGTATGTAGCCTACACGTGCTTCAAAAAGGTCGTGTTTACTCTAAAACAGAATAATTTTATGTGACAAATGAAAAGTTGAGGTTTTCTTCTAAAAATGTGACGTTAACTTCTACATGTTGTCTTACAGATATGTATGTACAGTACTAAATATGTAACATCCTGCTGGCACGCAACATTGTTAAGGCACAGCCCAGATACCTGAAGCCTAAATCTGAGGCTGGTTGCATTAAATAAGTTTTTTGAGACACCATCAATGGAAAACACATCAGTAACTAGAAAGCACTCAGAGAGTGCACATGCCTGCCAATGCCATTAAGTAGTATCCGGGTCTGGATCCGCCCCCAAATTTAATAAATTCTTTCTTGGTCCATGGCCCACCTTTCCACAAAATTTTGAAATGTATTGAAAACTTTTGGAGATGCGATACTCCAAATCTGCTCCTAAATTTAATAATTTCTTCCTTGCCTCATGGCCCATCCTCCCACAAAATTTCATCAAAATCTGTTCATAACTTTTGGAGTAATCTGAGATCCAAACCCAGATCCGCTCCAAAATTTAATCGATTCTTTCATGGTTCATGGTCTACCTTTCCACAAAATATCACTGAAATTTATTCTGAACTTTTGGAGATACTGTATACGAAACTATACATCCGGCCCAAAATTTAATCATTTGATCCATGGCCCATGACCCACCCTTCCACAAAATTTCATCAAAATCTGTTCATAGCTTTTTGAGTAATCCTGCTAACAGACAGACAAACCTGGGGTAAATTACAAGCTCCTTGGCGGAGGTATTGATAAGACATTGATAACTTACTCCGACATCATCATTATTGAGGAAGGCTTCTTTGTTGGCCAGCCAGGAGTTTGCCTGCTCAGTCATTTCCAGGAACACTTGCAGCTGGTGTGCCTGACTCAACACACGCTGACGCTCACTCCAGAACACAATCACCTGCAGTAAATATTATATCAATCACTGACTCATTTATATGTTTGTACTTTTTTCATCCTTAAACTATTTGCTAATTAAAAATTGTGCGACAATCATCACTACACCCATACATTTTTCATCAGTAAAAATGGAGATCTGTGAATCAATAATATTTCATAATTTTAACACAGAAAATAGTCAAATAAGTTCATAAATAGAGCATCATAAATATTTAAAAAGTGACATACCTTATTTTCTACTTCACTGAGTGTTTCTAAGTTCTGCTGGATGGTCTGTTTTGCAAAATGATCATCAGCAATAAGTTTCCTCCCAAACTGCTGCAACGCTCTGAACACTTCTTTGCGACCATCAATTTCTGCCTGCAAGAATATGCATACAAAATGCCACTAGCACTAAAAACTTGTCAATGCTCATTTCATACACAGTTTTCCATGACAACAGTGGTATACAGGATCCATAAACAAGAAAATAAGGAATTAAAAGAATGTAACCAGTCTGCTCTGTGACAAACCATACATTCACTCTCACATCATTCCTTCAGTAACACCACTGAGGTATACCGTTTCATTAATATGTCAAAGTTAAGAATGCAAGCTCCGTCATGTGGCTTCCAGCAAGTTTAAATCACTTCTTTCATCTAATTAATCCTTATCATCACAATGAGAACATTATTACCAAATTTCATTACCAGTTGAAGAGTTTAATAGTATATTCACATTAACAGAACGTTATTATGAAATTTCATTACCAAGTTGAAGAGTTTAAGAGTATATTCATCATCACATATTTACTGGAAACTTTTCTCAGGAAGAACATATTCGTCTACTGTCTGCCAAAACACAACTCTTAACTCGACCAAAGAAATGCAAGGAAAAAAAATCCATCTACCAGTAGAATATACTCTGAACCTTTGGTTATAGTGCACTTGGTTACAGCAGTTTTTGTTATAAATGCAAGATGAAAATCTGCACTCCAGCCATTATTGTGCTTTTCTCACCTCAAGAACATTGTTACTGTGCACTGAAGCTGGTTTCTGCTGACAATGATGGTGCAGTGTCTATGGTTTCTGATTGCTTTAAAGGACTCAAAGATGAAGCCCTACTTGAGGAATTAATCCCAGGTGGTGGAGACTGCTAACTTCCCACCCCCTAGCCTCTGAACCCCTTACCTCAGGTCTCTCCATCATATGTATTTCTTCCTAAAGGTGCCCTTTCCATCATTTTCTATTAACCTAATCAAGTCTGTGTGTTTTTCCGATACTTACCATAAGATTATTTATGTATTTAGTGGGTCTAAATTACTGTACAAGGGAAATTAGGGCTTGCACTTGGGATGGATAAATCCCATAGGTTCTATGCTTTCGTTATTGCGCAGACTCATTGTAACACGCAATGCTCGGTACCAACTGTGTGCAATAACCAAGGGATCATTGTATCTGTCTTACTTAAGTACCAGATGATCTAAGAGCTTTACCTTCTTTTCCTGGTGACTCTGTAAGATTGCCTCAGCTTCAGTAATGTTAGTGGGGAGTGGAGAGGCATTCATTCGATTCACAATGTCTTCGCCCCACCTCTCCAGCTCTCTGAGGTCTGCTTGGAACTTGTGCAGTGTGTAGGAGTGTGTCAGTTTCTCCTTCCTGCCATAGGATCCTTCACACAGCCTTGACCATGCTTCTAATACCTCTGCTTGCTTTCTCAATATAGGTTCTCGCTTGTCTGGATATTTCCTGGCAAGATTATGAGCATCTTTTTCGTGTTCTTTAATCTTGTTCTCAATAGCAGACATGTCACGGATTATTGTCTCCTGCTTCCGTTGCAAAGTTTCAACCTGAGGCAGGTCTTTGCCTGTGTCATCATTAGCAAGAATAACTGCCTTCTCACTAATACGATCTTTTGTGTCATCAATGTCTCTATTAAAAGCATGAATTTCAAGTGCTCCTGCCAAATCTGATCGATATCTATCAATGGCTCCCTTGAGTGCTTGCCATCTGTAAAATAAAATGCAGTATTAAAGTAAAAATAGTTAAAATTTCACTTAAAACTATCAGCTTGTAGCTCAGGATAAGCAGCTTACATTTAAGACTAAAATTATAGTACCAGTAGTAGCAACAGATGCAACCCATGGCGCATCTGACCATGAACCCAGTGAACTGTAGACTGATGCTGCCCTTATTATGTAGTCTGCCATCCTCCTTTCTGGGGATATGGAGGGTAATAGGGAATATATGTATATAGGGCAGCTCCATTGCTTAGTCTTATCAATGCCATCACAGGGTGTCCCTCTCCAGCACCATTAAAACGATAAATGACCATAACTGGATCCTCACTTGTGATTGAGCTCATTCTTCCTCTGGCGAACAGACTTGTTGTCACCACATCCCTGTTTGATGATCTTGTCAGCAAGCTTATTGATGTTTGTAAACCTTGTGTCATCCACCCTCATGTCTGAGTCCACATCATCCAATTTGCGGTGCAGTGCCATACAGTGCTCATAGTCCTTACCCAAGTCCCCAGCTTGCACCATCATCTCCTGAGCAAGAATAAATAAATAAATAAAAATTAAGAAAAAATCAAAATAAAAAAGAAAAAGAAAGAGAAAAAAGTCAAGGTTATTCCAAAAACATCTGCAACTATTTGTCACAAAAATATTTAAGCTTACTGTCAGGCACTTATACTTAAATTATTTCACCTGTGACAAGATATTCAAGTTACACAGAACTGTAAATGAAACATGTCAGAAATGCCTACCTTGTCCCTTATCCAAGCATCAACTTTTTCAATTTGTGTATTGAACTCAAGAATATCCTGAGCTTCCTCAAGGCCCCGTGAGTGATTTTCTGCATCCAGCACAAGTCTGGTCCACCTCTCAACCAACTGATCAACTTCTTCCTTGATCTGGGATGATGACTTGTGTTTCTTGTTCACCAAGATAGCACCTTTAATTGACAACATTATTCAGTAAAAAACTAAGCTAGAACTATCCCAGGAGCACCTGTATAGTACAATATGAGAGAGAAAAGCTTGCATCGTGGAAAGAAGGGGACGAGGATAATAATGAACGATGGATGGTGGAGTACAGTATTTCAACAAAGCTAATGGAATAATTAATAATCCAGCAATTACAAATGAACTACCTCCTCTACAAGTAAGACAGAATGTTGCCTCCCTTGTGTCAGTTTAGAGACACTTTTATGGCAAATGATCAGTAGAAGTTGAATCCACTGTGCCACCTCTCCATGCCTTCCCACATGCTACACAGGCATTTGGTAGCACTCATGATTGCTTCACTGCCATACTGCTGAACTGCCTACCAGAATTCAGTTATTCTATGAACTGTTTCTCTTTGAAGCTTGCTTGCTTCCTCTGATTAGTTTCCCCTCCAAACTTCAACCTACAGTAGTTCAAGTCCAACTGCTACAGATTTTTTTATGAATAAAGGACACCTGTAACCTCGTGTATAGATTCCCCCCCCCACTGTTCATCTTGAAAAAAATATATATAAATGTCACTGCCACATTTTTTGTGCTTTATCCAAAACTGCTTCTTAACTTTAGAGTACATTACATTCATCTTCTGTTGAAATTTATCATTAATTTTCATCACCCTTTCTTCTTCTGATGATCATGGCATTTGTTATGGTGATGGTATGAAAATGGAGATACTGTGCTGATGATGAAGGCAATGATACATGGACACATCCCAGTTTAATTCTAGCTTTACATCAAGGTATAAACAGAATGCACTGTAAAGTTCAGTTACTCACCCTTCTCTGTAATTTCTTTTATTCTGCTCTCATGAGCCTGGAGTTCTGCCATGAATGCCTGATGTTTTTGCAGTTTCCTGACCTTGTCATCAAAGCTAGTCACTTCTCCCTTCAGTCGTTCTGCATCAAGGTGATTTGCTTTTTCGTCAATCCACATGTTTGCATCTCGAACATCTCTAATAAACTGCGCATACAGATGAGCATCTTCAAGTTGTCTTTTCCGGGCCCTTGTGTGTGTGTGTGGGGAGGAAGGATATTAACACCAACAACTAATAATGATTATCGTACCGTATACTGATCCATACTGGACAGAATAAAGATTACACTACATAATGACCTACTGAAAATTCACAAAAAAAAAAAGGTGCTTGCAGGTAATGAATAAATATGTTATTCAGAATTACCTAAAGTATGTTACACCATATTACTAAGCAAACTGTGCAGTACCATTACCAATAAGAAGGAACATTTAGAGAGTGCAGCACTCGCATCTTACAAATGGCTCACGAGCTAATCACTGACTTCACCTCGTGACCTTCACGTCTGACCTACTGTCTTCAATATCAAATCCCAACATCCCTGGCTGACTGTCAGCCCTTATACCATGGCCAGATTGAATACAAACTGAATTACAGGGTTAAGATTTGATCGTGCCCTGTGACCCTGAACTCTGATGGACTGTCCTAAAAACTAAATCCCTTCATCCTTGATTTACACTCAAACCCTTCAATAGAATTTGGTTTTAATTATACAGTATAAATACTGCTTACACTGACCTCGCCATGTGTCCTTGTTTTAAACAACATACCTGTCTGACCCCAACACTGATGCTGAATCAGTTATTCAGACATCCATAAATTTATAAATATGCTTCACCATCATAAAAAATTTACAACAATCAACACTATTCTACCCACATCTTCCTTACATAAAACTTTCAAGTGTGTCCTCCTATTCACACTATCATAAGCTTTTACCAGGTTCAAAATGTCATAAATTCTTTCTAGTGCTTTTCACAAGCATTCTCTACTATTTTCCTTAATGCAAACACCTAATCCATGCATCCCCTACCATTTTGGGTGATTTTAATGTCCACTGTGTAGAATGGTCATTGCACTGTGCCAGGACTTATGATACTGGTCAAGAATGTAAGCCATTTGCATTTTCATTTAATTTCATGCAACTGATAAAACAACCAACCTGAATATCAAATAATCCAGACCACATTGTTTATCTCTTGGACCTATTCCTGACAAATAACCCAGATCAATACAGGATACTGTTACCACTTACATCATGTAACAAAAATCTCATCAAAGCCTCATAGGTCAATTGCCCCAAATCTCCCCATCCTGAACCAGTCAGGGTGACTAGGTGGCACTTTCATAGGATAGACTGGGATGGAAGTAGAAATCGTCTAGCTGATACTCCATGGCAGTCTTTCGTCTCCACAGACATCAATTCTATCCAGTCCACATTAATGACTTAATACAAGCTGGTATGGAACTGTTCATACCCGGTCAACAATTTACTAAAATATCTAACTCTCCAAAATGGTTCGACAGGAATTATGACTCTTACATAAGTAAACTACCAAATCTCTCAATAAATTTAAAATTGCTAGACACCTCACAAAAGAAATTATAAATCTTGCAAAATCAAACCCTCTTCACAACCGAGCATCCAAACTATTAAATCATCCATCCACCGTCCAAAACTACGTTTCCCCATGAGGAGTGTAGGAGCCCGGGGCTAGGCAAGTTGGTCCTGACATTTAAGATGAGTGACCAGCATCACTCATCCCTGAGTGGCATTGTGTGAGCAATAACCCCAACCACCCCTTGGATATAAACCTTCACTGGCCCAATCTGACTGGAGCACCTTAATTACCCACTAAACCACCAGGCACCACAATTTGGTTATACGGTTACCACCCAGTGCAGTAAATTATTTTCTGGTGCACAGGAAGCCATTTGGCTTGTCACTCAGAGTGGAATCACCTGCAGACAGAAGAGGAAAGAATGAAGGATAGAAAGACAGAAGGAAAAGAAGAAAGGGCAGGTACCCGAGAGCAGCATTACAGTAAGTGAGTGGATGGTGCTACTCCAAATCCTATTGGAACTTTCTCCAAAGAGCAGTCACTCAAAAGGCTATATTTTCTCCAATAATCCATACTGCTGCATTGTTCTGGATATTCCTCCCTTCTGGTAATGGGAGGTGACATGAAATAACTCGTGGAATCAAATCTTCCCTTATTGAAACGTCAATTTAATTTTTACATGATATTTGTGGAGCAGTAACTTTTCACCAACAACCGTTCATTAAATTCATATCCACTGGCTATCTCAAGAGGTATAGGGTTCAACTGACCAAATACATACGACACAATAAATCAGTTTTCACTGAGATTACCATCACCAACTAAGCAATAATTACAATCTTCTGGTTTAACTTACTTTGTGTTATCCTTGACCCGTGTGCGTCTCATCACCACCTCATCAATGCGTTTTCTGATGTGTGGGGAGTCAAAATGATTCTGCTCAATCAGTTTTGCACCATGACTCTTCAAACTGTCCAGCTTTTCATCCTGGGCATTCACCAGTTTCTCAAAGGCATCATGTTTCTTCACCTGTAAAAGATTATAATTCCAATATAATGTTCACTATATTTCTATAACATCTACATATTACCTAATAATTCTGCTACTGCTCTAACCACAATAATACTGCATAACTTTTCTGGCATTACAATATGGATATGGTTATACACAGAATAAACAAGAAGAAAGCATGGTTCATCATCATCACCATTCTAACATTCCCACAAACAAAGGGAGTGAATGGGATGCAGAAATAGGAAAACGAAATCACACATATAGGAGAATTGTCAATATTAGTGATTTGAGAAGATCCATATCCTTACCAATTTATCAATGAAGTTCCCCTCTGATTTGCTTATGCCTGACATTTAAAGTATCATCAAAAGTACTTTTAGTCCTCACTGGTCTAAATACTAGTATGGCATAGTTCTGATGGTGTCCATCCTGCTGTTTTCCAGAACTATGTTTCCATGCCAAATGACGCCTTGTCTGAGCAAACTCTTTTGCCTTTCTCAACGAGTACCTTTTCTTTAAGCTGAAAGCTAGTTCTTTCAGCCTGTCTCAAAGAATGGCGATCTTCCCAACTCTATAACTACAGCTCAACTGATTCATTCTCTTGTACAGGTATTTCTTCTCTGAGTATAACAGGAAGATTTAAAGCACCTTTCTTCTTATACCTTTCTTCTGACTGCCAATACGGGTCCTGTCATGGCTGTTCTACCAGCAATCATACTTTCAGATTGCTGGTCATCCTCTTTTCAGAATCTGGTAAAATCTTTTATTCTGTGAGACATCTTAAAACTTTCAACTGTGGCTGGCACAAATCCTGAATTCCATACTACCTCCAACAATTTTCATAATTCTTTTCCTGCTCTCATCTTCCACTGTCACTTTGGTTGTTCTACAGCTATGGGTGTTGTTTTATAGCTATCAGTGATGATGCCCCTTCAGGTTCTGTACACCAACTCTCTTCCTTCTCTTCATCATGACCTAAGTTATACATAAAGTTTTTCCACTCATACACTGATGACTTCATCCATCATCTTTCTTTCTGTTCCTCAGTGACTTCCTAAGCACACATCTGGTCTTTCCATTCACATGCTGATAAATCTACTCTTAACTTTTCCACCCACTTTTCAGTGTCCATCATAAGAACCACAATGGCATTCACAGGATGAGATTTTGGCACAGACGACTTCTGATTTATCTCTTATTTCTGAATGAGGCAAAACAAACTACCATATGCTATTTTCAATGATGCAAAAACTCAGTGCCTCTTTTAACTTGCCACAATATTCATATTCATTTTGGACCGAATTCAAAATACATCTGAAAAGTGCAATATGGTTCATCATAGCATAAGAAACTCAACTTGGACTTTAGTCCAGTGCATGTGTCACTTTACTTCATGCCAGGGAGTGATGATTAAGAACTTTGTTATGAAGCTTATCCATCACCTCTATGTACTTTAACATGGGGTAAGTGGTAACCAGCCACCTACTGCCTACTGAAAAAAACTAACATATATCTTACAAGTGTTTTTGGTTGTTAGTGTTGATCAACCTCTCCACCTAATTAGGCATACCCATCGACCACAGGAAAGCAACTGCCCCTATGGGGTTGTCCAATAGGTTCTCTACACTGCTGATGCTGTGTCTGTGTCTTAGCGTGACATGTACTGTACAGTGCTTCATTAGCTGTTTTCAGTAAAAACCTTCAACAAAAAATCCTACGAGCAATGAACCTTATGCGTTTTATAGTAAAAATCAAGAGAGATAAAACAGTTACTAAATCTTTAAATATAAAACTATCAAATACAAACATGGTAAAACACAAAATTATAACACTAGGAAAGAAACTGATAATATATTACCTGAGCATCAACCTGTTCAATGGTTGTTCCAAAGTCAGAGGAAGAGAGGTAGGCCTCCTGAGAACTGCTGATGGTGTCCAACTGTTTGGCATCTCTCAAGAAGAAGTGCAGGTCGATTAGCTGATCCAAATATACCTTCTTGTGCTGCCATGCTGCATGAAGTTTGTTTCTCTCTTCAAGAACCTGATAAAAAAGCAGTCATTAACCTAGTTTGCTCTTACCTCAAAAACAATTACCATTAAGCCATATTTTTGCTGTACAAGTAAGTAATTTGCAGTTTTGAAGAACCCATCTTTAAGTGTGTCATACCAATAAAGTATGCCAACAAAAAATATAATGGTATCACTGTTTTGTGTGTGTGTGTGTGTGTGTGTGTGCATGGGGAGGAACCAATAACAGGTTCAAACTGAATGCACCATATCTCAATCTGTCTATTTATACCAGTGTACGTTTATCCATAAACTACGTAGGTGGCATTACCTTGTTAAGCCTATCCTCAACCTCAGCACTGGCATAATGCTGCTCCTCCACCATAATGCCTCCAGCCTCCACAACCTTGCTGAACTGGTCTTCACGTGCTTCAATCTCAGCCTTGATGCGCTCATGGTCAGTCTTGAGGGCTTGAGCACTGGCTGCATCACGTACTCTTTCCTCAGCCTTCATACTTGCTACAAGATCACTTGACCAGCTCATCAGGTCACGGGACTGATAACAAAAAGCAGAAGACAATGATGTTATTAGGAAAGGTTATGCTAAAACATAAAAGGAATTCAATGTGACATAAGCCAGCTATTATGTCTCTGTGAAAAGTTTACACAATAAATATTTGCTTAACTGATATATATGATGTAGGCTTAAATCCACAAAAAGATGAGGAAAGAATTTCATCCCCAGCATTTTCAAGTGCAGTATTCATTTATCATCATCATCATCACCATGCCTATTTTTTTTCCCAACTACTGTTGGGATGGGGTGAAGTATGATCATCCAGACACAAGGAAAAGTACAAAAATTAGAAGAAATTTCATCAACATGTCCAGTGAAATGGACTGCACAATCATTCAAACATCATTTAAGCTTCAAAATCCTACCTCCATGTCACAAGTGTAACCATATGCACATTTTTCTTTTACAGATGCTCTTCACATACACCTGTCAGTTATAGTCAATCAGTTGACTTGTAAGATAAAAATAGGTGTGTCAAACCTTGTCAGGTGATTCAGCATACATAATACATCCAACCAACTTGATCTCCAATCAATTCCTTATCCTCCTCAACCTGCACCTTGCTTACTCTCTTACTAATATACTATGATCATTCACATTCACCTTCTCCTTGGCCTAAGCTTCCTTCCATTTCTTTTCTGGATTTTTCATTTAATTTCTTAATCATTCTCCTTATTTACTAACCTTTTCACATATTTTTTTTTCTTAATACTTTCCCCCTTTTTTCATTATAACTCGTTTCTTGCAATGACCTCAACAGATTCTTTTTTCCATCTTCCACTGCTCTTTCAAATTCCACATCACACCAAAGCTAAATCTTTCTAAACAGTTGATTACCTTGCAACAATACACACAGCCTCTGTATTCTAAGCCAAACACTCCCTGTATGCACTCCACAAATCTTCCAAATCCATTTGTTCCCAATTCACTAACCCTACTTTCTCCCACTTTATATTCCTACTCATATACTTATCCTCTGAAAAGAGGACGGTGGACTGCAGGAGGACATCTTCTGCCTAGAGTTCACCAGGTTTTTATCCACATAGCCTTGGGACAAAACAATAACAAATAATAACATACAACAACAACAATACTAACAATAACAATCCAATTTTTCACCCCAAATGCTCCTAACACATCCTATCCTCTAAGTCTCAATCAATTTCACACTGCATACCACAATCATAAGGTTAAGTAACCTTCAATATCCATTCATAATCCTTGTGCCAATAATACTCCCAAAAATCTGTTTCTTAATTACTTCTTTGTGTCCGAGTTATGAATTATTAATGCATAACCTCGCTCAATACATTTCCAACATTCACAACAACAGTAACAACTTTCCAGTTTAAGTCTCCCATCACAAATACCCTATAACTTTAAAAACTGTTGGCTTAACTTTTCCTTGACTCATTTTGTACTTCCAGATAACGTTGTGGTAATGACATGGCTTTAATAGCTTGTTTTCAATCAACCTGGGAATCTACTGTACACTGTTTCCAGATACTCACACCAGTAACTAAAGTATTCCTTCAAATTAGCTCCTTGACCACAGTGATTGTTTTTTAAAAGCTTATTCTCTCTATTTTCACACACCTTATGGAGCTCAGTATAAAGCAAAGGGTCTAATGAAGGCAATATCTGACCTTTCCTGCTCAAAAAATCTCTCCAAAGGTCAATAAAATCTATCTATCTATCTATCTACAGCCAGATGCCTCAATTCCTTAAGAGGTCGCCACGAACAGACCACCCCCGTGTTGTCCTGTCCCTTGACATTTTGCTGCCCTCCCCCCAACTTACACCTCCTCTCTCATACTCCCCTCTACTCCTCTCCACCTCATCCTCGGTCTCCTCCTCCCTCCACCGCACTCACAAACACACTCCTCATTAGTCTCTCACTCTCCATCCTCTCCACATGACCAAACGACCTCAATGTATTGCTCTTTACACTTTCTATCACATCTACTTCCACATCATAACACTCTTTCCCTTCCTCATTTGTCAGTCTGTCTCACCATGTAACTCCACATGCTCCTCACAAATAACTCATTTCTACTGCTCTCACTCTTTACTTTTGTCCTTCTAACATGGGTCAAGCTTCATTTCCAAACGTTAGAGTGGGGATCACAATGCTTACCATGCAGAGACTTTTTCACTTTCATGCTTACTTCCCTATTTCATATTAGCTACTGCTTTCAATGAACCAGCAACCTTTCTTCCCTGCTGCACCCTTTCATGAACTTCGTCTCCTAAACTTCCATCCTTACTAATCATGCTACCCAAGTATTTAAATGCACTCGCATTATCCATTTCCTCACTATCCAGCCTCACCGTGCATTCAGTGAAGACCATAACTTTACTCTTCCCTACTTTCACCTTTAGAATCCAATTCTTAAATACTCTCCCAAACTAAGTCACCAAGCCTTGCAGTTCCCCTTTGTCTTCACTAACAATACAGTATCATTTGTAAACAACAGTACAGGAAGTTTCCAAATGCTACCATCTCTCATTAGGGCCACTCCAACATTCACTGCCCTACCTTGTATCTCTTTTATAACTCCATCCATATCCAAATTGAAAAACCATGACATGACACATCCCCGTTTCATTCCAACAACAAATAAAATCACTTGGAATAAAATAATTAAAATCAAACTTGACTCATAACAGGTTTACAGTGGACTGTACGTGCACAAGACTAACTTCTGCCATGAATTTCTGAAGATCAGCTGCAGCATGTAACTCTTCTTTTCGCCTGGATGCCTTCTCCTGAAGTGTGTTCCAGTTGTCAATCACCAATGCCTGCTGTTCGGCAATGTGCTCTGCATTGCTGCCTGGATACATAGCCTGTAGTCGTGCAGAGTCATCAACCAGAACCTGCAAGCAATGTAATTAGTGCATTTGGAGTGCAGAGAGTGGAGAGGATATAATGATTCATGAAAGGTAGGAAGTAAGGAAGTCTGTGAACACTAGAGTTGAAGAAAATGTGCTCAGATGGAACAGTCATGTAGAGGGAGTAGGTTGCTGAAAAAAGTACATCAGAGAAATTCTACAAGCGGAAGGAGGCATTATATGCCAAGATGATGCAAAGATACGGTAAATGAGTGTATGACAAAAAGCAAGGTATGGTAGTTAATGAGGCTGGGAAGTGACAGGGCATCAAGCTGGTCAGAAGACTTTTGTACTGAGGAGATACAGTGGAACCCCAAAATTCGTACACAATTCGTTCCTGAAAGCTGTATGAGTCGTGAATTGCTCGAAAACTGAAAAATTTTCTTCCATAAGAAACAACGTATTTTGCATTAATCCATTCTTTAGCATGGATGAAATGGTAGATTTCGCCATACCATACTGAATGCCAAGATCGGAGCGGAGCCATGGGTTCCATTTTCAAACTTAGCAATAAGTTCATATTTTCAGCTCAGCTGTTGTTCTCAATGCTTTTCTTTTAGCTCCAGCTGACTCACTAATCTTCTTAGGCCCCATGATTATGCACAATTTTCTAACATAACAACGTAATTTAACACGAAGTTTAATGGAGCCTGTATGGCTGATGTGTACCTGGCGGAAGACAAAGCAGGACTGGCGACCATGTAACACCTACGATGCCACATCTCTTAGTGTGAACAGCAGGGCGCTGTACAAAAACTGGAGTGATTTTTGGACAAAAAAGCTGTACGAAAACAGAGTTGTACGAGTAGAGAGGCATTCGAATTCTGGGGTTCCACTGTATATGAAAAACTGTCAGTTCAGATAATGATCAGTGATGCAGTGCTGCACTCGGGTGTCTGCCCTTTCCTCTCCTCTATCCTTCTTTCCTTCCATCCTCTTCTGTCTTTCTTTCCTTCATTCTTTCCTCATCCTTCTTCCTACGGGTGGCTTTACACTCCCTCTTCTGTATTTCTTTCCTTCATTTTTTCCTCTTCCTTCTGTCTGTGGGTGACTTCACTGAGTGACAAGCTAAATGGTTTCCTGTACATGAGGAAACCATTTACTATGCTGGGTGGTAATTACGGTGCTCCAATCGGATTGAGCCAGTGAAGGTTAATATCCAAGGAGTGGTTGGGGATTACTGTTCATGTAATGCCACTAAGGAATGAGTGAGGCTGGTCACTCACATCTTAATTGTCAGAACCAACTAGCCTAGCCCTGGGCTCCTACACTCCTTATGGGGAAACACAGGATTGGATGATGGATGAATGTACAAAGCATTTAGGTGCTGAAGAGAGATGCCTTCATGTGGTAGCACTGATATAAACAAAGTCTCCAAAAGGGCTTGACTCATTTACATAGTGATGGATCACACTGGAGGCATCTACAATTGACATGAAACCAACAGACAATGCATTACAAAGAACAAAAAAAAAATGAGAAATAATATCATTACTCACTATTACAATGATTGTGTGAAGAAAAGAAACATTAAAATACACTAAAAAATAAATAAATAAGAAAATCTATATTAGGTATTGGTGGTTCTCAGGCTTTAACGACTCACTAACCTGCAGCTGAGCCTCAAGTGCAACCAGATCATTTTCAAAGCCCTCATGTTTCCTGAGAAGGGACTGGACAGAGTTGACATCACGACCAAGGTCCTCAGGAATGGACTTGTATTTTTCTTGTATCCGGGCAAGGGCCTCTGCAACATCCCTATTAAAGCGGTGGATTTCTCCAGCTGCCTCAAGTTTCTGATCACGTGCTTCAATGTGCTCTAACAGGCTGTTCCATGCTGCCCTGGTAAGGCAATGAGAAATAATCAGCATTTTCCTAACTACAGGTTGACATATGGAAAAACAGTAAAGCCAGTTTAATCTTTTTCTTTGAACACACATGAACTAGCTTACAAAATTAATACACCATACATACCTGGTACAAAAATTCTAAAAAGTTTCCATGCCACCATAACTTTTTTTTTTTTTAAATGCAAGGTAGAAAGAGTAAAAGGCCAGAAGCCTGAGGGTTGCTTTCCAAACTGCAGGTTCCCTCTTAAAATCCTATTAAATCTTAAATTTTAGGTTTCCTCTGAGACCCTTCTCTCTCAATTTCCTTGGTATGCATACTGAAGCTTCCCCCTACACGTTCAGGTTTGTATAATTCAAGCGCCGCCTTCTGAAGGAGTCTTATCTCCACAAACACTGATCAGCTGGGAATGGTTGGGGAAGAAGCTGGGCATGGTTTGGGAAGAAGCTGGGAATGGTTGGGGACGAGGCTGGGAAATAGGAACGGCAATAGTGAGAAGTATTTGAATGTCAAATTGAAGCACCACACCGAGATAGAAATTTAATAAACATTTTCTCAGATCAGTGTTTATGGCAATAAGATGTCTTTGGAAGGCAGCGCCAGAATTAATGTCTCTAATTCTGTCCACTTGTCTGCACTATCTTCACCTACTGTACATATCACCTGACTAATACTCAATACCATAGTGTCCTCTTGATTTTATAAGTTCTGTCCATTAGTATGCCATTACACATACACTGTTCCACTCATTTCATAAAACCGTAACGGCCAATACTTCCTCTGAGGAGTAAGGGTCAGAAGCTGTGCTATCTTGGTCCGGAACGTTTAGTGGTAGGAAACGTACTTAAAACCTTAGTAGGGATTTAAAAGATAAAAAATGCTCTGGCCATTATACGGATTTAAATTCTGGTGTGCTAGCTACTACGGTCTCTTATCTGGGAACTCTACCACCTAACTACCAGGCATTGAACTCAAATCTTCAGATTTCTGAAATAAAGGCATCTACTGTAATTTTCCTTTCAGGAAGGAGAAATTTCCTTTACAGTAATCCTTTGATTATCATGCACTTGGTTATAGCAGTTTTCGATATCACTGCAAGATAAAAACCTTCATTCCTGCTGTTCTCGTACATTTTTTAGTTGAAAAAAATCATTATTGTGCACCCAAGCTGGTTTCTGCTGACAAGTATCTGTGGTTTCTGATGGTTATGAAGGATTCAGTGATGAGGCCCTATTCAAAGAGTTAATTCAGGTGGTGGAGACCACTAACTCTCCACTCCCTAGCCTCCGAATCCCTTTCCTCAAGCCCATCTCAGGTCTGTCTGTGGTACATGGTTCTTCCTTACTGTGGAATTTTCATCACTTCTCATAAACTTAACATGTGTTTCTTCCTTACTGTGTCCTTTTTCATCAATTCTTATTAACCTAATCATGCCTGTGTGTGTTTCTGATACCATAACAATATGTATGTATTCAGTGGGCCTAAATTGTTGTAAATGGAAAAATCTGAGCTTGCACTTGGGGTACCTGGTACAAATTATTATAAATCCCATAGGTTCTGTGTTTTCATTATCGTGCAATTTTGTTATCATGCACTAGGCTCGGTACCAATTATGTGCAATAACCAAGGGATCACTGTATTGTCAACATGGAACACAGTTCTCTAAATGTCTTCCAACCACTTCTGACTGTTGCTGCTGAGCTAGCTTCTACTAAATCTACCCATACAAATTATGTCATCCAGGCAGCAGATACATTGATAACACACTCAAGCATCAGGTCCCCTACAATAATTTCCTAGAGCCTTGGCTGGACCATACTATCTTGCATATGGCACACTCATATTTACATCTTCCACATTCACAACAACCAACCTGAAATATCAAATGAGATGAAGTTACTACCAATCCTTTTCTGCACACAGCAAAAGGTCGCTCATCACTCCCCCATTAACACTTAAATTTCTAAAGACCATTCCTTCACGTCCTAAATTTCTTCATAGCCCCTTCGTTTTTGTTACAGATGGAATGATTAACTTATATACTTCCTTACTCATACATCACAGGAAACTTTTAAATTTTGGATACTGCCCTAGTCTCAAAACTAACTCATTCTTGACAGTCAAAATAAGACATACAGGTAGTGTGTGTGTGTAATACGGTATAAAGGCATATAAAAGCAGGATATTGTCAAGACAATATCTCATTTTTCCAATCACATCATGGAAGCACTTTCAGGAGTTTCTGCATCATACTTCTAAACACAAGCACAGTAACAGTGTGGTAAACATCTTGACAAAGCCATTACTCCAGGGAAGAGGTGCTGTCATTTTAAAGTACTTGTGGCTCTCCTTAAACTTTCACTTTTGTGTGGTTGTCATAAGGATCAGACCAATCTGATGTTAAACTCATTTTCTTTGTCCAAGTACCTGTTGCTCCTTTTGCACGTACCACTGCATTAACTGTGCGTGTATGTGCTAATGTTACCTGTCAAATAATGTCTTAACATTTATATGGAGTCATTGGCAATCCTACAGCATCTGACACCCCTCCTAATGCACACATGCACATATGCACCTTGTTATTCTTAACACTATTCTCTGTGAAGGTCTGTGGTCTGGTCATCTGAAAATCATCCCTAACTCTTAACTCTTAAGAGAAAACAGATATTAAGAAGCTATATGAGGAATGGGTTTGAAATAACTAATGGCTATATGGCAAAAAGACAGCATTACCAGAATTGTGAAATTCTGATAATCTCTCTTGCATTACAAACAGTTCTTTTCAACAGTTTTGACACCTTGTCATTTATCATTTTTCTGACCTTAATTTGCCACCCTAAAATGCTGTGCCTGGAGACAAATGTTTCCTCTTCCACCCCTATGAGCCTATTGCTGTGTGAAGCTCTGGTAATAGAGGAGAATTCTCATCTAATGAAAGAAACGCACTCGGGAGCCGAATGCGAACTGCCCACCAGAATGTGCTGTTGGCCAAGTTACAAGCTACGTACAAACCAAACGTGAAGAAAATTTGCAAACCTTTACGGAATTCAGTCACCGTGTTTCACAAAAAGCCAATCCAATTAAAACTAGTTGACCTTTGGCAGCCATTTCGGTGACTCTGACCTTGACCCCGAGTGCCCATTTTCAAACTTGTCCAAGATTTTGACCATATCTTGATACCCTGAAGGTTTTATGTTGATAGCTCAAGCCGTTCATGGGATATATAACACACACACACACACACACACACACACACACACACACACACACACACACACACACTGGCAAAAACATTATTGCTCTGCCCTGGTAAAGGCAGCCAATAATAAGAGTGAGGAGTCGCATCCTTCATTCGAACATTCCCTTGGGCTGTAAAGGGAAGTGAAAGCTTTCTGTCTTAATTTGTACAGAGAAGTGGATGCTTTCATTTTAAGGCCCCTAAATTCTGAAGCAAAATTTTGTATGAGAAAGGTATATCAATAGCTTGTCACTTGAAATGGCTTGTTTTCTCAAAAGCATGAAATATTTTAATTACAACCATTCATGAAGGATGCCTTTAACTGAGGAACTGACCTTTCTCATGACTTGTTCTCATTTAGGTCTTGCACAGAGGTGGGTTACATTTCATGCAGATTATGACTTTCTTTCTCAATTCTGCTGACTTTGAAGTAACTCATCCAGTAATATGAAGGGTTTTATTGTAATGCAAACCAACAGGATGGTCCTCCTTGCTCCTTCAGGATATTATCATCTTGTGAGGCTAATGCATACAGATGCTGCAATAATCCAAGACGTGGAAAGGGTACTACTCATATTGCAGTCCTCTTCTTGGTGTCATGGGTGCCTTGGTCTTCTGCTCTCAAGTGTCTGGGAAGACCAGTGAGGGAGCTGGGGTAAACTAGGATTTCTTCCTTTTTCCACAGTGTTATGGTGGGAGAGGGAGACAGCTACTTTGTGTGGAGAGGCGCTCTCAATACTGCAGCTATGCATGTACCGCTAGGTAGGTGGGATAGTGGCTGGGGTGGAAAGTGATCTGCCACTCCCAGTCTGGGCCATGCTCAAACATGCAAATGGGAAAACCCAAATACAATCTTCAGGTCAGTCACTCTTGGACAACGTGTGAATTCCCCTTGTTCCCATTCATTCTGCAATACAACTGGAGACCGTGACGTAGTATCAAATACTCTCGGTCGAATTCTAGAGGAAGAATGAGACTGGCCAAAAACTGTCTGGCTCTCATGCAGTCAACAGCCATTACTCCACCTGCTTTATGCTCAGTAAACAGGGAGGGAGTCAAACATCCGGATTTATCAATGTAGAATACTGCCATGATCCTGTTAACCTGTCTTGTGGCCATCTCTTAAGTGCAGTAAGAGATGCAACAGTCAGCTCCAGTGTTGTTAGCTAAATGATAAGGTGATGAAGCAAGTGCACCCAAGGTTTAAGTCTTGCCTTTTATGGCAACATTATGAAAGGGACAGGTTACTCTGTGATGGTGAAGGGTTGCCCTTTTCCCTGTGTCAACAGATGTACAGGTAAGCAGAGGTACATTCAGAGATAAAGGTTCACCTACTCTTCCACTGCAACCACTTCAATGGGATAAGTGTCACTTTCTTCCCCAAAGCACCAAATCAAAAAGAATTACTGGTATCTACGGGTAGAAATGTATACCACACATCTCTCAGTTTAGGAATGATAGCTGGCAGAGGAAAGAGGTGAAATACTGGACAAATTTTGCCCCTGACTGCAAAATCACAGACAAAAAGATCCAAACACTCTGGGGTTTATTTGTAATTGGAAGACAAGGCAATAATGTGGACACTCTAAGATATCCAGTATTTGCAAATTTCTTTTAAAGTTGTAAGTTGCTTTTGCTGCCTTTTTCTTGTCAACTTCAAGTTTTTCATGGAAAGTTTAAGTACTATCTCCAATATATCACAGCACACCTGGCAACACTAGATGTATAACTACTGCCTTCATTTCCTTTAACATTTTCCAAATTTCACCACCAACATATCCTACTGCAATTTACTACTTTTCCTTTATGCACCTCCAATCTTAACCAAATAAATAGCTCCACTGCTATTATGTAATAATATTAATAATGATGATACTTGTAATAATAATAATTATCCAATCCTCCATTGCCCCATGAGGAGCGTAGGGACCCAGGGCTAGGCAAGTTGGTCCTGACATTTAAGATGAGAGTGACCAGCCTCACTCATCCCTGGTGGCATTATGTGAGCACCCTTTGGTTATAAACCTACACAGGCTCAATCTGACTGGGGCACCTTAATTACCTACTAAATCACAAGGTGCCATAATTTGATTATATGGTTACCAGCCAGCATAGTAAATGGTTTCCGGGTGTACAGGAAACCATTTGGCTTGTCACTCAGTGTAGAGTTACCCACAGGCAAAAGGAAGAGGAAAGAATGAAGGAAAGAAAGACAGAAGAGGGAGTGTCAAGTCACCTGTAGGTAGAATCAAGAAGAAAGAGTGAAGGAAAAAATAATAATAACAATAATAATAACAATAATAATAATAACAATAATAATAATTCCCATCACCTCAATATACAAATGAACTTAACTCCTTTAAGTTGGTGTACATAATTGTCTGAATGTCTTATATTTTACTCTAGGTTTAACACAAGTTTATTCTGCTTAAGAGAGGCTTCTTAGACTGAAGGGGCTGGAACTATTCTATAATAATCCCATCATTAAAAGGGCATCAGTTTATCATATTCCAACTACCTATATCACCAGAGGAGGGCACTAACTGACTGGGTTTAATTCAATAAAATTAATCTTAACACCTCCCCTGCCCCCGCCCAGCCCTCAAAAGGCTAAACTCATGAATTTTAATGCAACACCTTACCGAACTTTCTTGTGGTAGGCAGTAACTTGGATTGCTGGGTCCTGACTTTTAGTGGGAGAGGAAGACGCAGATCCTTTACTGTTAGCAGAAGGACAGATCAGAAGTTAGTATAGTTTTCTTTTAGTCCCAGATGACCAAGAGATACAGAATTGTTAGAAAATTAGACACCTTTACCACAGGAACCATAATGCCAAAATATTAATCGAGTACTGTATAAGATATAAACAAAGTACTATACAATACAGAGAAAATCACCTCTAAATAATGAAATGAAAATCAATACTATAAACACCCAAGCACAACTGAGAAGTACTTGATTACCACTAGAAGAACTAGATGTGAATACTGTACATTTATAGATAATATTCTTACACACACTAAAGGGTTCAAGTAAAACAAAATGTACAGTATTTACTAAATGACCACTGTATAGGTAATAAGTGAAAGAAAATTAATAAATGTAAATGAAAAGATATATCACACTGACACAATAAATAAACAAACGCTGCTCACTTCATGTCAGTATGAAGATAATTTGTAAAACAAGTGAAAGTTTATCATGCCTTTTAAGGAAAAAAACACTCATGCATCACAAGCACTAAAGGTCTGAAATTAGTCATGCTCCCTCACTCATATTATTTGAATAATTTATCAAGGCTATTATGGATGCAAAACATATTTCCAATCCAGTAGTACCATTTTCATTCACATGCATCCTGTCCAGTTATTTATGTTTAAAACAGCAGTATAGAGAATTATAGTTAGAATGTTTCACATACAGCAATCAAGTCCTACTTCAGCTATAAACTTTCTGGTAAACATGTGCTTTAAACTTAGGTACTGCACCTGCAGTTACTTCATAACTAATTCTTCAGCAGGAAAACCCTAACAAAATCTGTTTTCAATATTCTCAAGTTACATACTCGAACTTACTAGGGTTTTTTGGTCAACATGCATGCACTGTCTTCTGGATAACTGTTATCAAACATACTTCTGTGATATTAAGAAATGGTAAAAATATTCTTACTGCAAAATTATTATAATGAAATTATGTTACTGCAGCCCATTTTATCTATGTATTGTAACAGCAGCACATGCCAGACCTTGGCAGACAACTCTATTCTACATCCAGAACAGCAACTTTTCCTCAGGGCTGAGGAACATTGCACTCTGTTAACAGAGAAGTATCTTCCCCTCCCCCAATGCTTCACACCTGGGTGTATGGAGGGCTATTGAAGAGACGTGTAAGAAATATTATGGATACTATGTTGTAGTGGCTGTCTCTGTATATGTCACTAAGAGAACCTCAGCAAGGTATCAACATATGAAATTATTTGCATGGACACACAACTGCACTATCTTAAATGTCTACCCCTCGGTATGTCTAAACCCAGATCAGGAGAATTGGTAGATACACACTGCCTAACCAACCAATGGAGGCTTCATATTTACTGCAAATGGGGAATACATATGTTGGCAGGTGAACTTAAGTGCTGATACACGGTGAGGTGGAGGAGAGGAGGAATGTACACACGATCAAAAAAATACCCATGCAGGAGATCGACGATTTTACAGTGAGAACTGTTGCTGCTTTCTTCCTGAGGTAAAACAATTCTGAATCACAGTTTGTCACACGGTGTATAAACCACATGCTAAATGAGGGGCTAATAATAATGGCAGGCATACACATAAACAAGTGTTTGGAGAACATTTTCAAGTGTTCATCCAGCATTCAAAATGTCTATCTATCTATAGCCCGATGCCCTAATCCTGCAGGGGTGGCTGTAGACAAAACGCCTCCAAGTCGCTCTGTCACCCACCATTTGACTGCTTTCCCCCAACTCACTCCCCCCTCCCTCATATACCTCTCAACTCCATCTCTCCACCTCATCCTCGGTCTTCTCCTCCCTCCACCTCACCTACATACACCCTCTTAGTCAGTCTTTCATTCTCCATTCTCTCCACATGTCCAAACCACCACAGAGTTTTTTTTCCTAATTTTCTCAACCACATCCACATCCACCTCACAACCTAATTCACTTCTTCATTCAAAATGTAAAAATGGGAAGTATAAAGCTACTGTACTTTTTTTTATTATGTGTGCAAGAAGGAAGGAGCTAGCTGCAGCATCACTAGATGCACTAAAAATTTATTCTTGCTTCAAGATTGTTAATTCATTCACTGAAAAAGGTTCCAACATGCCTACATGCATCAGCCTTTGTCACCTAATGGTGGCTCTCCATGCTGCTCAAACTCTGGCAAACTCTCAGTTCAGTTCCTTATCCTTGAGGTCACACTCTATGATACTGTCCCAGGTCTTTTTCGGTCTGCCTTTTGCAACCCTACCCTGATGTTCACACTTCTCATCTTCAGCACCCAACTGTCATCCTCCATCCTTTCAACATGCCTGAACCATTTCAATCTGAACCCTCCTTATCACAATACCAGTACATTCTAGTCCCATCCTCCCTCTTGACTCTTCACTCATAATATTAGTCCCCCCCAGGCCTTGCATTAAAGGATGCACTACATATCCATCTAATAATTCTTATTTCTCTACGTTTGAGTCTACGAGTATCCTCTTTGTTAATGCCCAGGTCTCACTACAGTACAGCATTACACTCCTAATAAATGCCACATTCAAAGATTTCTTAGCACTGAGGGAGAGCCCTCTCAATAACGTGAGAGGCAACAACTCTCTGAACTTTCTCCAACCACTCCTTACCCAAGCCACAAAGCTAGCTCCAGCCACACCTCCAGCACATGACATGTCCCACAAATAACGAAACTTTCAAATACACCACAGGGACTCACCAGCAAGATCACGTCTTTCAAACCTGACAATTTCTACATGCTCTCCCCAACACACCACACACATGAAATCAACGTTATCTCACAAACTATATTTAATACGATTATGTCTCTTATGCATCCACTTGTCACAAATACTGCACAAGATGGGGTTCCTTCCCTCATCCTAGTGGCAAACCACACATGGCCACAGACTCTGCTGTGACAGTACTGCCACCAGCCCAAGATATCATGTTTTAACTGCATTTAGTCTCAAAACCTTACACCCCATTCCGTCTCTAAATTTCCTGAATCTTTCTTCTGCTTCTCTTTAATTTTCTGCAATCAACACGAAGTCATCAGTATACAACACCTTCCGTGCGAGTCCATTTCTGAAGTCATGTGGGAGAGCTTCAAGCACCATAACAAACAATAAGGGGCTCAAGACTGACCCCTGATGCATGCCAACATTCATGGAAAACTCATTACTCAAATCTCTATTCACTCTTTTCTAGGTGTGAGCTCCCACAAACATAGCCATAACCACTCTAACCAGCCACTTCTCAATCCCAAGTTTTCTCATTGCTTATGGCAGTAAGATCTGGGCAGTAATGGGAGAGGACATTCGTAGGATCAAATGTACAAAAATGACAATGATAAGATGAATGTGTAGAGTCTCCTTGAATGAAAGGCCTGAGGTACTAGGTTTACGATTGAAGAGTTGTGAGGAAGGATGGTACTAGAGTGTACTGGTGTTGTGATGGGAAGCGGTAGATTGAGATGGTTTGGGCATGTGGAGAGGATGGAAGAAGAAAACTGGGTGTGGAATGTGAGAAGTGTGAATGTCAGGGTTAGGGCTTGAGAGGGAGACCGAAAAAGACAGAGGACAAGGTCATATGAGTAGATGTGCCCTCAGGAATGACAGACTGAACAGGGAGGCTGCCAGAGATGAAGTAGCATGGAGAGCCGTCATTAGGTGACCAAGGCCAACACGTGGAAGCATTATGGAGCCTTTACAAATGATACAATGATGACAACATGATCACCTCCCTAAGGACTCTGTAAACAACCTTCTCCAAATCAACAAAAACAAAGTACAGCTCCCTATTTTTTCCTACATATTTTTCCTGAAGCTGTCAGACAGTGAATATAGCATCAGTGGTTCTTCTGCCTGGCATAAACCCAAACTGCATCTCATCACTATTCACTCTTCCCTAAATATACCTTCTAGAACTCTTCATTACTTTCAATATCTAGTCTGAAAGTTTTATGCATCTATAATTTCCTCTTTCCAGGGCACCCCCTTTTCCCTTGTATACATTTTACTTACACTTTTCAGCCAGTCATTTGGGACAACACACACTCATAAATAATTATATTTATCTAGTCAGTAACTAAACCAACTCCAATATCTCCTGAGGCCTTCAGTATTTCAGCAGTCAACCCAGACACACAGGCCACCTTCCCCATCTGCATCCTGTCTATTGCCCTGCTCACAGTATCAGCATCAATCAAAGGTCAAGAGCCAAACACTGGATCCGCTGACTCCACACCTTCCCTGTTTCAGTCAAACTCCTCGCTCATCAACCAGTTACAATGCTCTTTCCAGGCTTCTTTAATATCCTCACTGTCCACCACTACCTTTCCCTCATCATTCTTCACTCACCACTCACCCATGATGTCCTCGTTTTCCCTGTTCATCTGATTTGCCAACTCATATCATTCCTTTCGCCAATGTTTAGGTTATCCAGCAAAGGTCCATGAGACAGATTTTGCTCTGTATTTCTCCTTCCTATCCCTATGCTTGGCAACCAAATATTCCTCCCTATTACCATCCCTTTTCCTTCCCTGGAAAAGTCTTCTTTTCTCTAACTTATAAAAAAAAAAGAAAAAAAATCGGTGCACTGTCTGATTATTTTACTGAACTCAGAGAACCTCTCCAAAGTATTGGGTTAATAGTCTTAAATCACAATGCTTTGCTTAAGTAATTTTAGTGTTGAAGGTCAGATGTGCACTTCATAACTCTGCCATATTCCTCCACCAAGTGCATGACTTTTAGAAGTTTATCTCGGAACTCTGTTTTGCACGTCAGAATACTGTACTGTACCAATGATTCTCACAATTGATGACGATACAAGTAAGAAGTGTTTATGTAAATAAAATGCTTTTGGCAGTGCACTTGTCACAAACCCATAATGCTGGGAAGTGTCATCATTCAAGAATGGAATAAAGGTCTTTTTGTTTGTCATAAATGTATACTGGTCAATATACCATGGCATCCTGATGAGGTCCCCATTCCTATTTCTGGATCAATATGTATCTCTGTCAGGAGGGGTGCATTCTGCTATTCTTACACTATACTGTTACATTACTGGACAACACTTCTTCAGTGTAAGGCCTGAGAGTAACACAATTTCAATTAATGACACACATACCAACTTAACCCTTCTGTACTGTGATTTATTGGCTACATCATGTCAGGCCACCTTGCCCGGACCATAATGTATCCTCTGTCAAACAGCCCTTAAAGTAAGGGAGAATTCTGGCTAACTGAAGCTCTGGGTGGAGCCAGGACTGCTCAACCGCTCATGCTTTAGCTCCGCCCACTCTCGGTCTTTAGCCAATCGTCATCCAGACTGACCATGATGTAGCAGCTGGATGCCTCCCCAGATACACAGTCTTGTCTCATAAAGAGTTACTAACAGCACTCGTACAGTTTTAGACACTGTACAACAATTAGCAGTTACGCTGACACCTAGAGGAGACAGTTACCTAGCTGAGGCAGTGGCCTTTTATCCTTGGACAGAGAGAGAATAATCCACCACAGTCTCGCAGGTCTAAGATCATGAGATGAGCACGGCAGCTAAGTCATTTCATGATGTCTGCCCTGGCTTCACTTTATGTAGCTTTAGCAAGAACAGTAATAGTAGTAGTACAGTAAACCTTCCATAAGTCGAACTTTTAGAAGACGGAATCTTCGGTTAGCCGAACTCAGGCCAAGACCACGTATGAAAGTAGGCCAAAATGCCAAAGTAGGGGGAGAAATGGCACCAGGCGGACACATGGCGGCAATATGCTGCTTGCTTTTGGAGACGGTAGTTGTGCCATTCTTACTGTCATTTAGTGCTGAGCAGTGCTCTCCTTTTGTCTTCTGCCTTGCCATGGAAGGTTCAAAGCTTAAAAGAAGTGATACTGGCACCTCTAGTTGTAGAGGAATGAAGCTAAAAAAAAAAAAATGTGTGCATATGACTTGGTGTAGTGATCATGATTAAAGTTCAGTACTACTGTATTATTACTGAAAGTGTTACATTGCAGTCTATTACAGTGATTACATTTAAGTTTAGTTCTTAATATAGAGTGAAATAAATACTGGCTACTGTTTAGAATTTACGTTAAAGTGTGAACTCACCCAACTCCACCACCTCCGTCTCCAAAACAAAACAAACTGCCGACGAATCTATTGCCTCTAACGAAAGGTGTTACACTGCAGTCTATTACAGTGATTACATTTAAGTTTAGTTCTTAATACAGAGTGAAATAAATACTGGGTACTGTTTAGAATTTACGTTAAAGTGTGAACTCAACCACCTCCGTCTCCAAAACAAAACAAACTGCCGACGAATCTACTGCCTCTAACGAAAGGCAAATTATGTGCACTGAATTCTTTCTGTTTTGTCTTTCTTTATTAATTTATACACTGTATATGCTCCTTTATTTTAGTGTTAAGACGACAAGTAATAAGTATTGTTTTTGCAATTTGGGGGGTGAAAATCCATCTCCAACACACGCTGCCGACGGTCTGTATTGCCTCTGTGAATGATTTTCCACCAATTAACCACTTCAGTACTGTGACGTCTATTTCTACTTTATTTACGCTTCCTCCAGCCGATTTTATGGCACTCGGGACTGGACTCACATACTGAAGGGGTTAACGAAGGCTGTACCAACCCCGTGCACTTCCACAGATCCAACCTACACTGACTAAAATTGTCTAGTGGCAGCAAGAACAAAATGAAAATACACCCAGCACTGAAGGGGTTAAAGGTACATTAAATGCCCTAAATTGTTTTTTGTCATAACTTATTTATATATGCTTCTTTAATTTAGTGTTGAAAGGACATGTAATAGGTATTGTCTTAGCAATTTTGGGGGGTGAAAATTCGGTAATTTAGCAATTTGGGGGGGTGAAAATTCGGTAAGATGGAAAATTCGGTAATTCGAACCAGGGTAGAGCCCCATATAGTTCGGCTTATGAAGAGTTTACTGTAGTTGTAACCAGTTCCTCTGAATGTGAACTGCAGATCAGGATAAGGTTGCCCCATTCCTGCAGTCCAACATCCCCCTTTCAATGAAGAGGGATGGAGTTGAGGGACATTAGCATACCCAGGCAGAGGAGCTGTCCAGATATGTCAGTAGCACCACGTGAAGAATCCCTTCACCAGCACCTTAAAAAAGTGGCCTCAGGAGAGAATGGGATATAACTGGGATACAGTGACTATGACCATGGTGGACATTCAGTACGGTAATGCCAAATGTGTCTTCAACAAATAATGATACTGTACATTGCGTCCCTACTCAGGCCTCACCTATGCTAAGTATGATAATCAGGCATTAACCAACACTAAGAAATGCTTGAAGGGATTAATGAAGATAGTTTCTGATAATCTCACTACCAAAGGCCTCATTTAATCTTAAAAGAATAATCTGGCCAGAATAAAAACATCATGAAGGGGTTAACTACATAAAACAACAAACTCTGGAAATCTGATGGTGTCAAACAACAGATCACACATTCCTTCATACACAAGTAGTCAACAAAATTCAGACTAACCTTTGCCTTTAAATAATGCACCCATTCTCATGCAAAACTTAGTGAAAAGAGAATTATAGTTGTAAACACCAATCAAGATTTTCTAATAATATAACAGCCCATAAGCACTTTTGAATAAATTATAATAAATACTGAGGAGATTAATGTAATCTGTTATACCTACCTTTCTGCTGACATTGTAAAATACTTAATTTTATCAAAGTCAGGGTTGCATATACTTACTGCATTCAGTAAATATAAATAATTGTGTGAGAGAATAGGAGGATGGTTACTAGCGACTAAGAGGCACCCATGTTGAGTGTTCATGCTAACATATCATAAAATGCTTCATTTTGTGCGCAGTCCTTGCTCAGAGTTAAAAAAAGATGGATTATACTACACATGCTTAATAATGACTTACCAGGCACCTACTGTAAAACTGGAAGGTACATAACACAATATTTCAGATTAAACATTAATTTGCTGAATGATGTATACATAACCTGGGATGAAAAACTTAATTAAGATGTGTTTACCTGAGTTGCTCCTGCTTGCGTTCAATCTCTGATGCATAGGGGCTCTCGCTGGCGATAAGCTTCTTGGCCAGCTCATCACACTGATTGAAGCGCTCAGACCCAGCTTCAACACGGTGCTTGAAGTCATCAAACTTAGCTTGCAAAAGCTGTAACAAGTTTGATGTATCAATTATCTAATCTTTCTATATAAGTCAACATAAGCAACTGTATTTATTTATTTTAGTTTTACACCACGTCCCCTTGTTCGACATGGGCTAAGGCACTGCACCTGGAAAGAGGACTTAGGTTTGGGGTGTGTAGCACTTTATGACCGGATGCCTTTCCTGATGTCTTCCGATGACCCTTGGGTGGACTCGAACCTCTGACCCTTTGGCGAGAGAGGAGTGCTATTTATGAAATTTAATGTGTGTTGATATATAAAATTGTTCCTTAAGAGGAAGTATGGCATCATTTTGAAGATGTACTTTACATGAAAACTGCTGCTGGTACCAAAAAATAAAAATGATCATTTTTGAATTAAAGGCTGAAACTCTGGAGAATGGAATAAATCACCCTGGTTGCTTGTCCATTTCATTTTAGACAAGAAAGAAATTCATGTCTACTTCTTTTAACAATCAGGAATCTGTCACAATTATTTCATGCAGTTGAGAGAAACATATGCCTGACAAAAAGCTACTGGTTACCAAAGTGTTCACTCACTGCCCTCTGGAAGCTTATGGAATGTTTTGTTTCATTTTTGTTTATAAAGGCTTCAACATGCTTGTATGCATCAGCCTTGGTCACCTAATGACGACTCTCCATGCTCTTTGATCTCTGACAGCCTCCCTATTCAGTCCCTTTTCCCTGAGGTCACAATCTATGACACTGTCTCAGGTCTTTTTCAGTTTGCCTCTCGCAGTCCTACCCCTGGGATTCACACTTCTCATCTTCTGCACCCACCTGTCATCCTCCACCCTCTCAACATGGCCAAACCATCTCAACCTACCCCTCTCCATCACAGCACCAATTCATTCCGGTCCCACCCTTCCTCTTAACTCTTTAATTCTAATCCTGGACCTCCCCTCCTCTCAGGCCTCACAGTCAAGGATCCATCTATTCGCTGTCATTTTTGTATGTCTGAGCCCATAAATATCCTCTTCCTTTACTGCCCAGGTCTTCCTACAATACAGCATTAGCATTCATTCCTAACATGCCACATACAAAGATCTCTTAGCATGAAGGGAAAGCCCTCTCTCTGTCTGGAGAGGCAACAGCTCCCTGAACTTCTTCCAACCACTCTTTACCCAAGCCACGGTGTTAGCTCCAGCCCCACTTCCAGCATATAACATGTCCCTCAGATGAAAAAAGCTCTTCCACATACTCAAGACACTCTCCAGCAAGATCGATCTTTTCATACTGGACAATCTCTGCATGCTTTCCCTAACACACCACACAAATGAAATCAGCATTATTTCCCAGTCTGATTCTATCACACCTCTTATGCACCAACTTATCATTAGCACTGCATAAGACAGTTACTTCCCACACCCTTGTGGCAAACTGTACATGGCCACACACCCTCTGCTTTGAAGGTACCACCACCAGCCCTAGATATCACCACTTTTGTTTAATCCACATTTACTCTCAATCCTTGTGTCCCATTCTCTCTCTTCATTTCCTAAATCTTTCCTCTGCCTACTTTTCATTTTCTGCAAACCACACCAAGTCACCAAATGACACCTCCCATGTGAGTCCATTTCTGAAGTCACATGAGAGAGCTTCATGCACCACGACAAGCAATAACAGGCTTAAGACTGATTTCTGATGCATGCCAACATTCATGGAATACTCATTACTCAAATCTCCATTCACTTTCACCTGGGTGCAAGCATCCACATACAGAGCCAAAACCACTCCTTGATCCCAAGCTTTCTCATTGCTCACTTCACCCTCCAAATCAACAATGACAAAGTACAGCTCCCTTTTCATTCCTACATATTTTTCCTGAAGCTGTCAGACAATGAATATGGCATCAGTAGTCCCTTTGCCTGGCATAAACCCAAACTACATCTCATCAATATTCACTCTTTCCCTTATCATACCTTCTAGGACTCTCTCCATTACCTGATCCAAAAGTTTTATACCTCCATAATTTCCTCTTTCCAGGGCATCACACTTTCCCTTGTACACACATACAGTCACACTCTTCAGCCAGACATTTGGGACAACACACTTGTATATAATCGCAATTATCAAATCAGTAACTAACCCCGCTCCTGTATCACCAGAGGCCTTCAACAATTCAGCAGTCAACCCAGACACATCTACTGCCTTCCCCAACTGCATCCTGCTTATTGCCCTGCTCACAGTACCAGCATCAATCACAGGCCAAGGGCCAAGCACTGGATCTGCTGACTCCAAACTTCCCTGTTCCAGTCAAACTCATCATTCAACAACCATTTATAATGCTCTCTCCAGGCATCTCTAATATCCTCACTGTCCACCACTACCTTTCCTTCATCATTCTTCACACACTGTTTGCTCACCTATGATATCACTGTTTTCCCTCTTCCTCTGATCTGCTACCTTATATACCATATTCTTTCCTCCAGTGTTATTTAGGTTATCCAGTTATATATTACATAATTAATAATACCATATCTGCAGTTGTAACTACTGTAATTACACTCACTCTCCCTTCAATTCCATTGGTATTTATTCGTGTTCATTAAACTATGCATGTAATCACTCCATACATGGCACAGATATCCCTTTCACTTCCATGGCACTTGCTTCTGTTGCCCCGTATAGTGGGCTGTGCCTTCCTTCATACAGTTGTCAACAGTGACATAATCATAAAGAATGAAAAAGTTACACTGTACTTGCTTTATGATTATTATACTATAGATAAACATGTACTATTATCTCTTGCTTCTAGAAAATTAATCAACATCCTATATCTACTTCAACTAATCTTGGCATGGGCGAACCCAGAAAATTGAAAACAAAGTATAAATCTAAGGATTATACATTGGATAAGCCTCAACATCATTCATTTATTGCTCAAGCCATTAAAATTTTGGCTCCACTTCACCAACAAAAACCACTCACACTTATCTTTTTTTTTTTTTTTTTTTTTTTTTTAAGACATAGGATAGAGCCAAAAAATTCAGACACAATATTTATCAATGGATGTAGGCTACTGTCCACTTTAGTGAACAATCTGTTAATACTTTTCCTTCTTTCATCCTGTCAGCTCTCACTTCTGTATCTTATCAACCCCACTGCTTAGATGGAAGTAATGTTTAAATGATATATTATTTTGAATTATTATTATGATTCAAACAGCAAACCACTAGGGGTGTGGGATTCTCAGACATTCAAGTGAAGTGTAACATTTTTCATAAACAATGCATATCCAGTTGTTTACCATGATTATCATTTAACAGCACACAAAGATAATTCTCGACTCACAAGGAGATGCTCATAATCCTGACCAAAGTCCTCGGAGGTGGCAGTCTGCATCTGCTCGGTGATCCATTTCTCCAGGTCCTCTGCCTCACGGAAGTACTCATGCCTATACATTGACTCCATCAGTTTTTGACGCAAATGAGCTGAGAGCTTTTGCAGATCTTTCAGTTCCTGATTAAGCATCTGGAAGGTAACAAATGCAAACATGATTTATACAACCATGCATCATAACTAAGATAAAAAAATATTTAGATTTTCATTCTCCACTGTTTCATACACCTATCCTCTTTAAATTATTTCTCCACGACATACCTACTCCTTATCACACTGCATCAGTACTTAACCTTGGCTAAAGACCTCTGGGAATGTCTGACTCATTGTTAAGGTCAGGAAAAAAAAAACAGTAACAACTTATTATGTATACAATTACTTAAATATTATATATATGCCTCAACTGCAGGTGGGATATGATGTGATTGATAATGTGACTGATGATGATGATTACATACTATATACACTACATGGCTGTATATGTATGTATGAAAAGCATGCAGGAAGCAATAAAATACTGCCTTTGCTTAGTGCCTTTACAAAAATGATTTACCTGCTGTCTGTCTTTGATCATCTTTGACTCAGGGTGGCTGGAACGGACCATTGAGTCTGCCATTGTGCCCATCTCCTTCACAATTCCACTGTATGTGTCCATCTCAAGCTCTAGTGCCTGCAACACAGAAGTTAGATTAGTACACTGAACTGCCTCTGTGGATCCTGGGGGTAACATTCCAGGAACACAGATATGTGCCTAATTACAAACTCGCTAAAATCTAGCACTGTTTTAAAGTCAGTCAAAATCTAAATTTCACAAGGCAAATGACAATGCTGAATTTCACAAAACCAAAAATACGATAATTTGTTCATAATATCCAAATACCGTATAACATGCTGATCATTACAATCTATTTAAAGTATCAAAATTGTAACTGTATACTGTATTAAATATTAATAATGTTCAACCACAATATCTAGTAAATATGGCAGCATCACTATACACTGAGGTGGTTTGGCCATGTGGAAAGGATGGAGAGTGAGAGACTAATGAGGAGAGTATATGGGTAAGGTGGAGGGTGGGAAAAGGAGGGGGAGCCTAAGGATGAGATGGAGGGATGGAGTGGAGAGGTATATGAAAGAGTAGGGTGTGAGCTGAGGGAAGGGCAGCAAAATGGCAAGGGACAGGGTGACATGGAGGCGATTTGTTTGTGGCCACCCCTTACAGGATGTAGGCATCTGGCTATAGACTGATGGATCTCAATCCATGACCATATCATACCTTGTGCTTTGCGAGAAGTTTGCGAGCCACATCTTCATCTTTTCCGTAATCTTTGGTTTGTAGGATGTTTCTCTTTTCATTCATCCAGGACTCTATCTCTGTAACCTCAAAGAAGTATTGTTGTGCCTTCAGGTTCAACTCAAGTTTCCTGCCACGATCATCAGCTTCTGCTAACAGATCATTCCAGGCTTCTTGTAGCTCTGTGCATCGTTTTTCTATCTGCAGAAGTAAGTTTTGAAACACAATGGATAATGCTGTTAGCCATATATATCTAGTTCCAATACATGCACTTGTGACAACTGACATCAATATACTGTACCGCATTTATTAACATATTATTTTTTTAAATTAAAATAATTTCTTATGTATTACTTATAGTCTTACCAAACTTTTTTCAGGGTGTCGGTCATCAATCAAGGTCTTCCCTTTCTTCAAGGTCTTTGTGATTTGAGATTGATGTCCTTGCAGTTCAGCCTTCAGCTTGGCATGTTTCTTGTTTAGTGTTTGAGCTTCATGCAGATTTTGTCCAAGAACCTAATGAAATAAAGGAACACTGCATGTTAGTTCCAAGAAAGCACTGTGAGGATATAAAGTTTCTGTCTTTGTACACTCAAGCTCCAATGCTTCACTGTAAAAGGTCACTGTCTGAAAATCAATTCTAGAAAAGATGCAGCCATTAGGGGGTTAACTAAGCTATGGGGGAAGATGTAATGGTAGTCCCATATTACACCCTATGAGGTGTAGGGGTTTATGAGTTGACAAGGTTTGATTATTCTAAACAAATCATATGATACTAACTACTCATTCTACTCTACAAACTTTTACCAAATACCATACATCTTATGGTACATGCTCTGATATTCCTTTTAATCTATATAATAACTTTCAGTGTATTAATATCTTTATTTTGAAAAAATTATCAGATTGCAATCACTTATATTTTTCCCTCATTCCTGATGCAATGTTAATTATATATATAATTTACTATACAAAATGAGTTTTCATCATTGTAATTTCATATTTGTTTGAAAAAACAAACATTATACCTGTGCTATGCTGGTAAACCTTCAATAACCATCAAAGAACAACAGTCAATATTTTCATTAGTGATTAATTATACAAAGGAAGTTAACCGAGATCAACAGTAATTGTTTGTAGTGGGAAGGAACTGGATTATCAACTGCATAAGTTAAATACCCTGTTTATTTTTTAATTATACTGTATTCTAATTATTTTTACTGTACCAAACAAGTTATTTCCTGATACACAATATGCAGACAGGATACACTGTCTTCATAATACCAGGAGTAACTGCAAGGTGAGGCAATCGTCTCACTTTTTGTGAGGTGCTGTAGTACCAGTTACTGAACTTGGTTAGAATAGGTGTAGCTGGTTCTGAGACAATGTAAGTAGTAGTAAAAGAAATACTACAGTTAGTTTTTGTGACTTTGCATATCATAAGCTGTATCCCAACTTCATTTTTTCCTCTTTTTTACTGCTATGGCCTATAATCAGTAATACTGTACAGTAATAAACTCAGTCACTAACTACTCAAAATATAATTAACTACACAACTGAAAAGAAACAGTACATACTGTGGAAGAGGCCTGTGGCATGTGCTCCTTAATCCACTGCATCTCAGCATCAAGCTCAAAGTTGAACTCATGCCACCTCAGCGATTCCTCGAGGGCTGCCCTACGCTGTGCCACAGGGTCCTACATGCAAGACACATTATTATTATCCTAATCTTACTTCATGTTCATTAATGTAGCAAGTAAAACTCTGATATGGTAATGGAAAAAAATATAAGAAGGAGAGCTATTAACAGACTGCCCATTAATGAGCCATACATCTCAATTCATTCAACACTCATATCTTTGAAATTCTTGGCTCTTCCCCAGAGGTAACAACCACTTACCTTAAAACCTCTTCTCCCTGCACTTTTCTCCCCTGGCTATGACCTTCAGTCTTTCAAATACAACATGTCTAGCATCTAAATTTATATTGAATTTGATTCTGTTTCCCATTTTTTTTATTTAAAAAAAAAAAGAAAAAAAAGTCAATCTCATATCAATTCATGGGAATAGACCAGTCCAAGAACTACACAATTATGAAAAAATAAATAAATAAATAAATAAATAAAAGTGTTAACCCTCGCCAAGTGGAACTTCAAACATACTTTGTACATCCATTTTTATTTCCTTGGTTTTCATACCTTGCTTTCTGAAACATGCAAATACTACATCCAACCATTTTCTTGGACTTCCAATTCTCTTCCTGTCATCAAACTCTCAAATATTCTCTTCATTGCTTACTTCATATCTACCTCTACATAACCATCTCACCTAAAAACACTCTCCTACATTTCTACCAAAGACTTCCTCTGAATTTTTCACATACCTGTATATCTGTTCAGTCACTTTTCTACATACAATACACAACACATTACAAATACACCTCATGTGCTTATGCTTACTATCCAAAATTTTTAATGACATCTAGATCGGGATGGGGGGGTGGGGGGAGATCAAATGCATGCAAGACTCACTGTAGGTCAGAAATGTTTTCCAAATATCTCCACTATTCTCTTACAACTGGTATTATACACTGAGAGAACTGTCAAAGCAATTTTACTGCTAGCAACAGAAATCTGCAAGGCAATTTTTAGCAATTACTTTGGACTTAATGGGGGAAAAAAAAAAAAAGCAGCTTATAACCTTACCTTTAACTTATTAAATCTATTTTTGGCAGATCTGCAAGAAGCTTTAATATTGTCAGCATCGAAGTGCCCATCCTGTACCATCTGGTCACCTGTAGCACACAGTTCACTGATTTTTCGGTCCATTGTGGCAATGTCATTTTCCAAATTTTGCTGCTTGTTCATGAGATCCTTGCAAGAATGAAGGTCCGACCCAACATCCTTATTTTTTAGAGCATTTTCAATTGCATCCAAACTCTTCTCTGTTTCTTCAAAGTTTTTATTGTATGTATGTTGGTTATTGGCTTGGTGTAGTTTCATGCCCTTGTCCTCTGACTTGGAGCAGAGGTCTGCCCATTTATTATTCAAGTCATCCAAAGTCTTCTTTATATCATCAGACTGGTAGTGTTTCATCCCAATCAAATCCTGGCCAGTTTTATTCAGACGACGTAGCTGACCTTCATTGGCATGAAGCTCTCTCTCGAATGCTTCATGCTTCTGTATCTTTCTCTCCAGATTACTTAGGTCTCTGTATGACTCATCATCTGCCATTTTCCTTTTGTCTGCCATCCACTTATCAAAATCATCTGCATCAGCTTTGAACTGTTGATAAGCCATAGAGCCATTCAGCTTCTCACGTCTTGCCTGAGCTCTGTTCTTCACAGCTGCTCTACGATCACGCACCTGGAAGGAAGGAATGTGAAAACATCACAAAAAGAAAATAAAAATATAAGTAATCTCCATAAAGCACAGATGTACTGAACCCTTTGGCTACAACATGCCCCTTAGCAAGAAATCCAAGTAACCTAAGACATACTTTTCAGATTTTGCTTAATTTTCCCTATTTTCTACATCTGCCTATGGTGAGAAGCAAATGTTTATGTCTGATGTGTGACAAGCCACAAAGTGATGCAACTTTTGTCTCACAGAGTTGTCAGGACTGGCTAGTTCCTGACTGCCTGTGCATTAGTTTGCTTAAACAGGCACAGACAGTTGAAAACAAGGTGTCTTTAATCCATCACTATGTGTAAATGGGGACACAGAGTTTTCCAATGTTTCATTTGCAAGATGGTAGACATTTACTTGGTATTGATTTTTCTTAATGTAAGGTAAATATTTATATGAAAAACAATAAATGCAAATGTGGCTATTTTTTTTTTAAATCTTCCACACCCGAGATGTTCCACATGACAAGCATGCCACAGCCTGAAGTTGCAAAATTTCACAGCATTTTTCTATAGAACTGGTACTGTAAATCTAGAAATACAGCATAGCAGTCTCCTGTAGTAGACTGCAGTGGAACTCTATTACATAATTTTTCTATAGCTTACTAACAGTGTTAGGTGGTGGCAATCATCATCCACTCACTTGACGTAGTGCTGCCTACTTCTTCCTTCACCTTTATCATTCTTTTCTGTGTCTGCCCTCCTCTCTTCCTATTTCACCCATCTTTCTTCGTTTCGTTTCGTTTCGTTTTTTGAAGGCTGCAACATGCTTGCATGCGTCGGCCTTTTTGGATTGGAGCGTGTAGCATTTTATGACCGGATGCCCTTCCTGATGTCTACCAATGACCCTTGGGTGGATTCGATCCTCCGACCCTACGGCCAGAGCGGAGCGCTCTAACCCACTGAGCCACGGCTGCTACTTTTTATTACTCTTCTTTCCTTTTCAGATGGGTTTACACTGAGTGACAAGCCTAATGGTATCCTATATGCCAGGAAACTATTTACAACGCTGGGTGGTAAACATATAACCAACCAATACGTGTTTCCTACGTGTCAATGGTTGGCAGAGGGTTGGTGTCCCTCCCTGTAAAACAACTAACTCAAAGATGAATGGCCACTCTTTATGGGATAATGGTGTTGGGCTACAGAAAGATAGATACTAAAATTTTATTAGTGGAAAGAACACTTAACAGGAGACTATCATAAGGAACAACATTAATTTTAATTCTGTAATTTAGCTGTAAGCAACAGTACCAGTACAGTAAACCTATGTATCAAAAGAAAACTTCATAAATGCATACAGGAATAAAATTATATTCCTCAATTTCATAAAGAATAGTTCTTTATTCTTACCACCACAAAACAATAACAGGAACGAACCATTAGTTGTCAAAGACAACAACTAACACTAACTTATGAACTGCCTCCTAAATAAATCTATTACTATTTAAATGAAATGTGCATTACTGGATATTTTTTTTCATGTCTTTTAAAATATGCTTATGTAATCATAATACCATCAGTGAATTATCAACAGCATGCCTAGTAAAATGGGCCAGACATCATTCATGCACCATTCAGATCCCAAGAGTCCTGGCTCAACATCACAGGCCTAATGATGATTTTTTTTTCTTTTTTTTTAAAGTTGATGCACTTCATATTACATGTTCTATAAAGTCAGTCTGTCCAAAATAGCTGAATAAGGGACACCAGACACTTGTCATGTATTCCTCTATACATTGGTCATTCAACCACCCTGATTTCCAATTAGTTCCCTAGACTCACCAACTTCCAAATCTTGCTTTTTTACATAATCATCCACCATATCCATGCACTTTCTTAGCTAGCACACCTCCTCTCACTCTCAGAGTCACTATCATATGGTAAACAATTCTTTCACCATTTAACCACACTTTTTTTAACCCTATTATCAACAAGCTTCCTTACTTAATAGCTTTCATGAATCACACAAGTTGTTAATAACCTAATGAAAAAATGAGAAGATATAGAGGCAGAAGTAAGTCTAGTTCATGCAATGTTTTGACCTTACTGGAACTATGATATTCACCGATATTGAAATACTAGGACCCCTAAATTTAGTCGTAATGCCTGAGGGCCCCATCGGTGCTCCATCTGGTACTAGAGGCAAGATCCAGAAACAAGGAAAATAAAGTACAAAAGTGGAAAGTCTATCAACAGCTTGCCCAGTGAAATGGGCCACACAATCATTCACATTACCACTCATGCTCCCATAATCCTGGCTTCATTTCACAAGCCTATCTCACTTTTTTTCTCCTTACAGAACTATAGATAATGTATCACTTAAAAGATAATATTAGAACAATTCTGGGTACAAATCCTGAAGCATCTAATAAGGCCATTAGTTTGTGGGTTTTACCTTCCATACTCATTTTATTCATTCTTTCATTATCGCAACAAGAAATTTTAGGACGGATACTCATCAGCTTCTACTTGTCAAGATCCTGGTTCTGGCAAATATCCTGGTACAGGCAGTCCTCACTGTAAGTCAGGTATGTGTTCTAAAATATCATGCTTTCTATACAACTGGTACTGTAAACTGGTCAAAACTGTCTGTCTCTATCTATTTATCTATAGCCAGATGAACTGATCTCATGACGGGTGACCACAAACAAATCTCCTCCACATCATGCCATCCTTAGCCACTGGGCTGCCCTCCCTCAAACTAACATTTCTCTCTCTAATCTCTCTCTCTACCCTATCCCTCTATCTCATCCTTGGTCTCTCTGCCCCCCAGTCTCATCCTTGGTCTCTCTGCCCCCCACCCCTCCACCTCATACACACTCTTCTAGTCAGCCTATCATTCTCCATCTGCTCCACACTTCAAAGTCATATAAAAGAATTTCACCTAATGCTTTCAGTCACATCCACATCAACACCACAATGATCCTTCACTTCAACATTTGTCTGTCTCTCTCACTCCATGTAACTCCACAAGCTCCTCTCAAATAACTAATTTCTACTGCTCTCACTCTTGACTTGTGTCCATCCAACAGGGTCCATGCTTCAGTTTCATAAGATAAAGTGGGATCACAATACTGACATGCAGTGATGGGTTTACTTCCATGCTCACTTCCCAACTCCTTATCACTGCTTTCGTAAACCAGCAATCTTTCTTTAAAGGCAAAGACAATTTTCTGGTATTTACTGTGAACTTAACAGTAAAAATGAAAAATAAAAAGACAATGATAAAGACATACCATACAGGAAGTACATATGATTTTTATTTTCTTACCTGGTTTCTGCGATCATGGATGTACTTGGCATCATAGTGTTCTGCTGCTATCAACTTATCTGCCATCTCACTGAAGGTGCGCAGACGTTCATCTTGTGCCATCAATGTGTTTTCAAAATCATCATGGCGCTTCAAAAGGGCTTCCACATCATCCAAAGTGCCCTACCAAATAATACGGTGTAAAACAATCTGTCATTTTCAAATATCAGAATTTATTACTGTAGTTTTTTTTTTTTTACATTATAAATCAAACAATGAAATTACCAACAAGAATCAACTGGTCATAAAATGCATGGTGGAAAATAAAAAATAAACACAGTATCTACTTTATAAATAATTTACCCAATAAATCTTAGAAAGCATGATCAAAATCAGTTTCTTAATCAATGCATTGACTAAATATTTTTATAACGAGGTAGATCAAGTAATGTACTGTGACACAATGAAAACATTAAACATTTGGTTTCAAAAGCAACAGGTGCCTTTTAGGATTTTCTGTTATTGCTTACAACAGATCATTATCTACAAAATACGGCTCTGAATCAATTGAACATCAAGCTACATCAGTTAACAATTTAAAGCACATCTTCATGCTAAATCAAAATTTAATTTCAGGAAATTCACAGGTAACAGATGGAAACAGGCAAAGATCCCGAAGAAAACATGACCTGTAATTGAATCATGCACTATACATTATATCTGTACATGAAGTTAGATGAACTGCACTGAAATGTACTTGCATCTCATTACACAGTAGATAACTCTTAGGACACACTCTCCTGTTTGCTCATTTGTCAAATACTACAATGCAGTTCAATATAATAATAAAGCAATATAGTTTACAGTATTTAAAAAAAGGAAAGTAATGCTAATAACAAAACTTACAATGATCTGATCACTTCTGAGGAGATGATGGCTGTTAGGTGTATAATAAGCATGCAACTGCACTACAACATATAAATATAATATATTCATTCTGATGATGACAAAGTTTGAATACAGATAACGCAAATTCTTTGAAATATAATAATGCCATCAGCAAGAGTACTGTAACAATATTACTGTGGGGTATCCAATTCAGGAATAGGAGTTCTGTAATTAATGCAGAGAAATGATACGTATCTCACTGGATTTGCTCTTCTTTCACTATCATCACACTCTTCACTGAGTCAAGCAAAATTCCTCCAACTAATCATTTACAGGTCAAATGGCACTTACTCCCAGATCCTTGTAGTCTAGGAAAGTTTCATGTGAACTTGTTGCTGCATCTATTTGATCTGCTTCTCTATTGAAGAGCTGCAGGTCCATGCACTGTCTTAGCCAGTCTCCCTTCTCCTGCCATCCCCGATGTATGGCCTGCTGCTCCTCTCCTAACAAAGCCATCTGATATGGAAGATCAAATATATAATATCATAATCATCAGAAGAAGCCTGAAGTGTAGTGGCAGAAGATACTTAAATCATCATCATAATCATTACCATCATGACCATTTACCCCACCTACAGATGGGGGTTAGGCAAAATCTGTAACACAGGAAGAGAAAGTAGGGCAGTGGGAAAACTATCAATATTCTCAGTGAAATGTGTCAGATAATCATCTACCAATTATTCAAGGCCCTGGAATCTTGATCTCACACCACAGACCTCACCTTCGTATTGTTTATAAAGGTCCCAACATGCTTCCATGTGTCAGCCTTGGTCACATAATGGCAGCTTTCCATACTATTCAATCTCTGGCAGCCTCCCTACTCCGTCACTTATCCACATGACCTCGACCTAGATCTATTTTGGACTGCCTCTCACAACCCTGAAGTTCATACCTCTCACATTCTGCATTCAGTTGTCATCCTCAGTCCTCTCAACATGCCCAAGCAATCTCAATCCTCCTTCCGTATCATAACATCCAAGTTCCATCCTTCCTCTCAACTCTTCAATTGCCTTACATTAAAGGATGCACTACACATTCATCTAATCATTGTCATTTCTGTACATCTGAGCCTACAAATGTCCTCTTCCATTACTGACCAGGTCTCAATATAATACAGCATTACATTCTTAACACATGCCACATACAAGGATCCCTTAGCAAAGAGCGAGAACCTTCTCAATGTTAGCGGAGACAAGCTCCCTAAACTTCCTCCAACCACTCCTTACCCTAACCACAGCACCAGCTCCAGCCCCACCTCCAGCACATAACACATCCCCTATATACACACTCAAGAGACTCAAGTGATCAATCCTTTCAAGACTGTCAATCTCTACATGCTCTCCTTGACACTATGTAAACATGAAATCAGCATTATTTCAGTCCACCTCTAACTTAGCCACATCTCTCATGCACCCATTTAATCACAAACACTGCACAAGATGGAGTTAATTCCTACAACCTTATGGCAAACTGCAATGGCCACACTCCCTCTCCTTTGACAGTACTGCCACCTGCCCCAGATATCATCACTTCTGTTATTTGCATTTACTCTCAACCCTTGTGCCCCATTACGTGTTTTCATTTCCTAAATATTTCCTCCGCCTCCCTTTCACTCCCTGCAGTCAACACCAAGTCATCACCATACAACATTTCCCATGGAAATCCATTGCTGAAGTAAAGCACCATGACAAAGAAAAAGGGGCTCAAAACTGATCCCTGATGCATGCCAACATTCACAGAAAACTCATCACTCAAATCTCCTTTCACTCTCACCTGGATGTTAGCAACCACATACACAGCCATAACTAACCTAACCAGCCACTCTTTGATCCCAGGCTTTCTCACTGCCCACTTCAACCCCTCCCTAGGGACTTCTGTCCAGATCAACAAAGTACAACTCCCTTTCCTGTCATAATTTTCCTGAAGCTGTCAGACAATGGATATGGTATCAGTAGTCCCTTTGCCTGGCTTAAACCCAAACTGCATCTCATCAATATTCACTCTTTCCCTTATCATACCTTCTAGGACTCTCTTCATTAAATTCATTATCTGGTCCAAAAGTTTTATGCCTCTATAATTTCTTCTTTCCCTCACTCTTCCCCTAATATGCATTTACACTCGCACTCTTCAGCCAGTCATCTGGGACAATACATCATCATCATCTAATTCTGTGTTGCCACATGAGAAGCATAGGATCCCAGGGCTGGGCAAGTTGGTCCTGACATTTAAGGTAAGAGTGACCAGCCTCACACATCCCTGAGTGACATTATGTGAGCAATAAATCCCAACCACCCCTTGGATATAAGCCTGCACATGGTGGTAGTAGTAGTAGTAGTTGTTCCTTAGGCAGTCTGGCCGAACAGCCCTGAGTCCCTAGGGAAGGCCATGGCACATGGTAAATGTGATTGGAGTGCCTTAATTACCCATTAAACCACCAGGCACCATAATTTGGTTATATACAGTGGTGTATGGTTAACACCCAGCATAGCAAATGGTTTCCTGGTGTACAGCAAACAATACACTCTTATATACAGCAACTGGATTTTTCAAATCAGTAACGAAATCCACTTATGTATCTCCTGAAGCCATCAACACTTGAGCAGCCAACCCAGACACACCCACTGTCTTCCCCAACTGAATCCTGCCTACTTCCCTGTTCACAGTAGCATCAATCAAAGGTCAAGGGCCAAGCACTGAATCCACTGGCTCCAAACCTTCCCTTTTCCAGTAAAACTCTGCATTCAGCAAACAGTTATAATGCTTTCTCCCTGCATCTTTAATAGCCTCAATGTCCACCACTACCTTTCCTCCATTATTCTTCAAACACTACTCAAATACGATACACCTGTTTTCCCTCCTCATCTGGTTTGCCCCCTTAAATAACACATTTTTACTTCTGGCACTATTTAGGTTATTTAGTAAAAGTTTCTGAGACTCAGATTTTGCTAATCATTCCCTTCTGTGACCATCTCTTTTCCATTCTGAGGAAAAGTCTTCTTTTCTCCATAACTATGGTTTCTACACCCTCATTCCACCACCATGTTACCTTTGACTTGGAAGTCCCCTTGTCCATCCACAAACTGAATCAGTAACTCTCAAGATTGTTCTTGAGAGCTCTGTACTGCTCATTAACACTTCTGTCTACATCTCCCTATTCAGCCACTACTCTGCTCATCTCATTATAGAAGACATCCCTTACTGCTCAGTTTTCAACCTTCCATATTTTCCTCCTGGATGCACTGGTCCTTAGCACCATGTCACATACCAGTAATCTACGTTGCTGCACACATTCTTTGGTCCCTATGACTAACATCCTTCACCAACCTCATATCAACCCTCCGGAACAGGAAGTAGTCATTCTGGCTACTGTTACCCCCAAACTTAAATCTAATGGCTCGACTATCTCTTTTCCTAAAATGTGTGTTGCAAACAATCATTTTCACTGCCTTCCCAAATTCTGGTTTCCTTTCCATTTCTGCATTCCTCCTATGATATGCCTATCTCTCATGCACCCCCTCATATCTCTGAGCTGCTTCACTCACATGACCATTTAAATCCCCACCCAATACTGCAATCTCATCCTCCTCCATGGCACCAACCACACATCGTCATCCCAGAAACTATCTTTTTCCTTATTATCCAAACCAACCTGTACAGCATATGCTGACATACCTGAAATAATGAGTTTACCAAACAATATCTTCACTGCTATAATCCTTTCATTTACTCATTACATTCATGACACATTTCACTCATTTCTCTTCAACATGCACAACCACACCACCATATCTGTCTACACTTCCCTGCCAAAACAGCTTGCATGTAGGGTCCTTCCCAACAATCATCCTCACTCAACCTCACCTGAATCTGACTTCCTGTAGAGGCAGCAGATATCCACCTGCCTCCTACTCAGTCTCCATCACTCCCCCCAACCCCCCATCCTTCAAACTACCTACACTCCATGATGCCATTCTGAACCCCATTGGTGACTTGATTTTTGCAGGCTAGCTTTTGCTTTTAATTTTCACTTTTGTCATGTCACATAAAGAACAAGGAGACAGACCACAGACCCCACCCACCCACACAGTCCAAATACAGGCAGGAGATCAAGGGCCCACAGCCAACAAGCTCTGGCAGTGGCCTTGGGGCACCCTGCCAGGACAGCTACAGAGACACCCTCCAAGTGTGCTTGACACTGTAACTTCCCTATCATTATGCACCCAATGACAGGGCAGCCTCCTGGGGCAATTTTCCTAGGTGCTGGCCCGTCTCTACTGGGCAAAAGTGGCAGCCTGGCAACTTCAATGCCCTGTACTTTCTGGCACTGACTTTTTATTTGTCTATTTCTTTACACACTGTGTAAAAAAATGCAACACTTTCAGAACCACATACAGTCAAATCAATCGTGTTCACCATCCACTCACTCGATGTAGTGTTGCTTTCGGGTGTCAGCCCTTTCCTGTCCTCCCTCCTTTCCTTCCTTCCTCTTCTGTCTTTCCTTACTTCATTCTTTCCTTGACCTTCTGCCTACAGGTGACTTTACACTCCCTCTTTTGTCTTTCTTTCCTTCATCCTTTCTTGTTCCTTCTGCCTATGGGTGACTCTTCACTGAGTGACAAGCCAAATGGTTTCCTGTACACCAGAAACCCATTTACTATGCTGGGTGGTAACCATATAACCAAATTATGGCATCTGGTGGTTTAGTGGGTAACTGCAGCGCTCCAATCGGATTAGCCGGTGAAGGTTTATATCCAAGGGATGGTTGGGGTTATTGTTCACATAATGCCACTCAAGGATGAGTAAGGCTGGTCACTCTCATCTTAAATGTCTGGACCAACTTGCCTAGCCCCAGGCTCCTACACTCCTCATGGGGCAATGTAGGACTGGATGATGGATGGATGTTCTCTTTCTGCAATATATGAAGGGAATGTGCTGAATCTTCATGAATAACAACTGATTAGGATTTCTACCAACTACAGACATACTACAGAGAAAAGGTGAAAGTAGCCACTTGGTGATTTGAGACCAAATCTTACATACTGGTGAGGAGCAGATACTGTTGTAAGCTTAAAATTAAAATGAACCAGACATATGACTGCTCATTTATTTTTAATTATGTGAAGAAGCTCATGCAAAAGGGCATTATTCAAAATAAGGCAGCAATTTGGGAGAGTTCATCACTTTCGACGGTGATAGCCCCCTACCTAGGGAGGAGGGGTGAGGAGGCATGTGGAATAAGCTCTTACAGCTGGATGCTATAATCTCCCTGCAGGAAAAATGCTTGGAATCTGACCAATCTGAGGCCACACGCAGTGGATAATGGACAGCAGAATGGATATTTCTATCCATCCATCTATATTATCAATCCTATGTCACCCCACAGAGGAACGTACGAGAACGGGGCTAGGCATGTTGGTTCTGACATTTAAGATGAGAGTGAACAGCCTCACTCATCTCTGGGTGGCATTACATGAGCAATATAACCCAACTACCCCTTGAATATAAACCTTCACCGGCTCAATCTGACTGGAGCGCCATAATTATCCACTAAACCACCAGGCACCAAAATTTATATTATTATTTTTTCTTTTTCCTTTTAACAATATAAGCTCTACTAAGATTCTTAGAGTAATGTGTGACAGTGGACATACCTTCAAGGACAACATACATGCCAGAGAGGCAAAGCACCACAAGACTCAATGAACTCAGGGCACTTACAGGGACAGAATTTGGGCAACATAAAGAAACACTCTCCCTACTCTATGCACAATACACAGATCAGTGATGTCCTGTGTTTCCTCAGCATGGGCTACCATTCTATCTAACACCCACTTTGTTACTTCACAGGCCATACAGAATAACACTATATTGCCAATGGCTGCATCAATGCTACTCCCACAGCTTGCACTCTGAAACAAAAGTCCTCCATGACACAGAATATCTCAATATGAGAAGCAAACAACTCTACAATGCAGTCTGTGCTAAAACATACCCCTCTCATTATAGGAAAAAGCCACACAGCACATCTAGGGTAAAAAAAAAGTCACCACATAAGCATTACCAGGCCCTCTTCATCAACACATCAACTTTAGACATTCCTACACTACAGTAACAATGAAGACATCTACATACATACTTCCTGCGCAGGTCAATACAATATCGCAATCAGAACACTAAACTACAAGCCCCCTCTCCTCGTGTTCACCTACCAGAACTTTCCTTAAACAGAGCTGATTGAGTTCACCTAGCTAAGCTTAAATGAAGATGTCAGCTCACCCTATAAGTTATCGAGGTATATTTGAGTCGGGTGGAATCACGCGACATGTGCCCCACCCGTAGAACAAACTCACACAACATAATACACACAATGGAGGACTATACAGCACATGCTACACCAAGACACAGACACATCATCAACTGTGCAGGGAACCTCTGAGGCAACCCCACAGGGATGGTTTCTAATCTGCAGTCAATGGGTCTGCTTGGTCAGGCAGACTGGGATTATGCACCAAGAACTGATGATGACAAGCAGAAATGCCTGGATATGTTTTTAAACAGGTGTTAGGCTGACACATGCAAGCATGTTGGAGCCTTTATAAAAGATACATGTTAAAGCATAAAAGTATCGATCAACCACTAAGCCAAGATTTTATCATTACAATGACACTATATTTGAATAAATACATAGCCTTGTATGGTACTTCTAAGTAGCACTAATGCTTAGAGTGAAAAAAATAAATGAAGCTTTGCTAACCTTTTCTTTAACTTCTGTGAAATCTGGGTTTCTCTTAAGGAGCTTCTCACCAAGCTGCTTAAGTTCATTGAACTCATCTTGGTGAGCCCTGATGTCATCACCAAGATCTTGATGGCTCTTCAGCAAGTGCTCAGCTGTTGTAACATCACGTGCTGGTTCATCAGCATTTAGAGCATTCTTGATGTCACCAACCCAGTTCAGTAGATTCTGAAGTTGAACCTTTGTGTTACTGGTAGCAGAGCATCAGTTAATTATTCCATTGTATTTTATTTATATTTTTTAAAGGAGTTTGTAATCTTCATAATAATAGTTATACCATTTGGAAGCAAAAACATATTAAACAAAAGAATGGAGTGAAAGATGATGTACTGGATGATATGAACTGTGTGTCATGACAGAAAATCAAGGA
>JAGKTI010000890.1:65708-96280 GCA_018397915.1 Birgus latro
AGCATTTTAGCAGTACATTGCTCTAACAAAAATTGCAATACAATGTGTCGTTTTTCCTGTGTTACGGTAACAAAAAGACAAACAAACCAACAAACATACAAAAATCAGATTATTATAATGCAGATGTTTTATAGGTCCTGAAAGGCAAGTTATCTTTAAGACTAAGGGGTACCACTTTCTGTCACTGGAGAGGTGGCCTGTCTCCACCCAATGCTACACCCAAACATACGAGTACTGTATATACTTTAAGTTCTTAAAATTTAAAGTGAGATGCCACCATATAAAAGAATCTATAAATACACAGAATATCATTTAGGGACAGGGCAACATGGAGGTGATTTGTTTGTGGCCACCCTTTACGGGATTCAAATGTCTGGCAATGGAGAGAGAGGATTCTTTCCATATACTTGTAACCTTCATCTACTGCTGGTACTTAGGCTTCACTGTATAAACGTCTCTATACACTAGCAGGTAGGATGGCAAGATCACAGTACAGTACAGGTATTTGCATTTCCAGCTCCTACAAGAACTTGCTGTTAGAGAATATTGTTTTGTTTCATTTATAAACGAGCCGGCATCTTGCATGTGTCGACCTTATTCACCTAATGGTGGCTTTCCATGCTGCTCAATCTTTGTTAGCCTCCCTATTCAGTCCCTTATCCCTGAGGTCATGCTCTATGACCTTGTCCCAGGTCTTTTTCAGTCTGCCTTTCACAACCCTACCCCTGATGTTCGCACTTCTCACCTTTCGCACTCAAATGTCATCCTCCATCCTCATGTTTACATTCTTCCACACAAATATTCTTTTGTGTCAGTTCAGACCTATATATATATTTCTCATATCTGATGATATCTTCCTTTCTTTACTATCTACTCTGAGTACAACACAAACAAGTGAATTACCTTCTCCTCCACCGGTGCAAGTTCCCTCTCTAGCTGGTCATGCTTGCGCTGGAGAGACTGTACTGTTTTCAGGTCCCGGCCGAGCTCATCTGTGTCCAATTTGTCCATCTTTTCCACCATCCAGTCACGGGTTTCATCACAGGTGCGATGGAAAAGTTCTACACTAGAAGCTCCCTCCAAGCTGCGCTCCTTTTGCTGCTTCAGACGATTGAGGTGTGCCCACTGGTCATGAATCTGCTTCTGACGCAGTCGGATCTTCTCAAGCTGGCTGTGTCCTGTCTCCTCAAAGTCCTTTACCATTTTGTCAATGATTTCAATCCTCTTGCTGGCAGCTGACAGGTCAGTAAGGAACTGCTCAAACTGCTTCTTGGCTGCTTCTACATCACTATCCTTTTCATCCTTCTTCAGGAACTTCTCTTTTTCTCTCATCCATGTTTCAAAACCTTGACACTCTCTCATGAATGAGGAGAGCTTAATAGACTCCTCCAGATACAGGTGCCTCTTACTGGCCAGATCACATAGATGGCCATATGATGAATTTATTGACTGGAGGCGCTTCTCCACTGTTTCTGGTTCATCAAATCCTCGCTTCCGAGCTGCTTCAGGGAAGAGAAATCATTTGATTATTTACATAGCTACTCATCATCATCTAATTCTGTGATGCCCCATGAGGAGCATAGGAGCCCAGGGCTAGGCAAGTTAGTCATGACAATTAAGATGAAAGTGACCAGCCTCACTCATCACTGAGTGGTATTTCGTGAGCAATAAACGCCAACCACTCCTTGGATATAAACCTGTACTGGCTCAATCTGACTGGAGTGCCTTAATTACCCACTAAACCACCAGGTGCCATTATTAGGATATGGTTACCACACAGCATAGTAAATGATTTCCTGGTGTACAGGAAACCATCTAGCTTGTCACTTAAGTGTAGAGCCACCTGTAGACGGAAGGAAGCAGAAAGAATGAAGGAAAGAAAGACAGAAGAGGAAGGAAAGATAGAAGGAAGGAAGAGAGGAATGGGCAATCACCCGAGAGCAGCACTACAGCAAGTGGGTAGATGGTGTGCCCCCACCTTAATTTAAGAAATGTGAAAACAATGCCAGTAAAATCCATTTAATTAAAAACTAACAGGAAAAACCAGTACCAAGTACAGTACATTACTATAAACTATTAAATATAACATCAGGGACACTGGTTTATATATATATATATATATATATATATATATATATAAAAATGTTAACTGTAATACAGTACTCCACTTACGAGGTGCTTTTGGTTTCCGCTTCTTAACTCGCTCTGTTTTCTTTACCATTCTTACCCGTGGCACCATCTTCTTCTCTGGAACTTTTACAGTCTTTTTAACACGGACATTAATTTTCTTCGGTTCACTTTCACGTACGTAATTTGCTGGAACAAAACCTTCATCTCCATTGGACTTCCGTACATTCCACCAGTCATTGTTGGTTTTGTTGAGCAGGAACATCAGCTGTAAGTTACAGAGGTCACATTTAAGGCCTTTGTACTCTCTTTCAATAAAAATGTTCACCTTATGAGCCATAATATTTATGAAATAAAAAAGTAATGTTCATCTTGTACTAGTGCTACAAACATCTGACACACTGGTTCATATTTAAGAATCCTGAAATGGACAAAAATTCTGAACCAAGCAACCAGCACAACACAAATTATACATTATATCTAGTTTAGTCAGATATCTAATAATCTGCATTGGTTTGACATTAAAAGCCCAGAGGACTTTATCTTTCAAACAACATTTTTCCTATTAGGAAATTTAGGCACACAAGAAAGAGCAGCAATGCCTACTCTGACTGCCAAAAGTAAGTGACTAAACCAGAACAAAGAAAATCTTATTTATCATAATAATGTGTTTAAGCCAGAAAGTAACACACGGTAAAGTGTTCACTGACTATGCTTACATCATACCAGCATAACCATCAGCAGACCAACATATGACAGTACAAATAAATTTTCTGCAAGAACCAATATGGAACAACTTATTTCACTGATCGCTTCAGGCCCATTATTTTAGGTCATTTCAGTCATGTTTATGTCTAGCATGAGCACAATGAACACACTTGATAATGTCTCCAAAACTAAAATACAGTAACTGCCCAAATCAAGAGAGGAGACAGGCTTGGTATGAAGAGAACAAAATATGGAACAACAATGAAGAGAACATGATGAAATTATAGCACAGATAGTTAACAAAAACAATTAGACAGATCAACTTACACAAACATGGGAAACTTAATCAGAATCTCTCTTCTTGACAAAGCGGTACAACTGAAGAGGGATAAATCCTTCAATACTTTGTGTTTGCAGATGGTATAAATGTGACTAGTCTCTATTACAAAGCCTTGGATCTTTTCTTTGTGTTCAATGGAAAAAAATGAAAATGATAAAATGTATTACTTTTAACGTTTCCTTACTTTTAAGCACTTGAATTTTCTCAGATCCACTGCTTGATGCAAAATACTCTGAAAGAAGACCCTGATTATAGTACTTCCAGGAATCTCTGTCAATGCTGTAACTCTCCTCCCATCATGGACCAAACCTCCCTCATATATTCCCTAACTTTCTCCATTTTTGTCCCACAACCTTATTTGCATTCTTTCCTAATTACCATTAATATACGGAGTACACTTTCATTACCTCTCCCTTATTCATGTGCATGCCCTGGCCTTGAAATGGATATCTGGCAATGACTGTCGGCAACTCTTTCTGCTCTGTGACATACACCTCCTCAATCTTGTCCACCACCTCCTCCACCATGGTCTCTTGAGGAACCATCTTCACCTCTTCAACCCACTCATACTCATCTTCTTCAGGCATGTTCTGTTGTTGCTGTGATGTAAGCTGTAAAGAAGCAGTAACATTTGTTAATGATGAAATAGAGTACATTTTATACAGCATGTTATCTATCACTGTATCATACTAACAGCACTGAATAATATACACAAGACAAAGAAAAAAACTGTTGTTTGGTGTTTACTGTTGTATTAAATAATATATGGTCTTTAGAATGCTAGACATGCCACATACAATCCCTTAACCAAGAAACTACTGTATATAAAATACTGAATGTGGACACAAAAGTTTACAGGTAAACCCTTCACCATGGAAAGACACACTGAAGAAAGTACTGTACAGTACTGTAAAGAAAGAGTCTGATTATCAGAATATCATAATGCAGTACATCTTACCGTCAGTCCTTCCTCCAACACAGATTTTTACATTGCACTTTACTTTTATAGATAATTTCCTCATGCAAACAAAAAAGGTCTCATTCAGCACTCACCATTTACAAAGCTTACCCAGACAAATGGAAAGTATATTTCATAAACCAAAATTAATTAATACAGGTAGGCCTTAACTCTACTTGTAATACTAGCAACTGGTAGAGGATGCATGGATCAAACATCTGTCTACCTGAATACATGCTTCACTACCACAAAATCTCTTTACAGCATTTGCCCGTTTTCCAACCACATGTACGCTGAAGTAGTACAGTTCATAATCACTCACTGCTTTTCTGTCATTAATCAACAAACCCACCCCTTTGCTGTCAATAAGTGCTAACTCCTGACCCTATGTCACATCTTCCTATTCATCTACTTTACTCCTCATCATCATCATCTCACATAAAACTTCCCAAAGTGGGTGTATTTGAGTGTAACCTCCATGCTGGAGGAGGACTAACAGTGTTCAATTGTACAGTACCAGCAAGTGATATTTCTGTAAGTGAGAAAAAAAACACACAAATCAAAATAACGGTAATCAACCGTACAGCACCAGCAAGTGATATTTCTAGAAGTGAGAAAAAAAACACACACAAATCAAAACCACAAGAAGTTAATACCTGTTATTATTTCTATCAATACAGAATGCCAGTCACAGTAGGGTCAACTGCTGGCAAAAGGAAACTCACACACAACTGCAGGATGAAGGGCCAGATGTAACACTAATGGTTATGATGCAACTTGTTCAATAACCCACTGACATTCAACATTTACTTCTTTAACAGAAAATACTGTACCCTCTTATAAACTCAGAACTTTGCTATATGTCGTTTCTCCTGTGAAACACTGTAGGTTAATGACTACCTACTCTCAACATATGGTACAGATAAACCAAACTAAATTTGTTCAAACTGCTAAGCAGTATGGGGGAGGGTGGTGGCATAAAGCTATGTGGTGATGTCATTTAAGATCTCTGTTAAGCTGCAGTGATATCTAAACATACATACAATGACCTATGGGACTTCCAATACAGAATAATAAATCTATCTATTTATCTACCCATTTGCCAGAAGCCTCAATCCCACATGGGGTGGTCACAAACAAATCGCCTCCATTTCGCTCTGTCCCCTGCCATTTCACTACCCCACTCCCAACTCACACCCCCCTCTCTCGTGTACCTCTCCACTCCATCCCTCCATCTCATCCTCAGCCTCCTCCTCCCTCTCCCCCCCTCCACCTCACTCACATACACTCTCCTCATCAGTCTTTCACTCCCCATCCTATCCACATGCCCAAACCACCTTAACTTCTTTCTCCCAACGCTTCCTATCACGTCCACATATTACATGACAGTATTGTGATACCAACTCTAACATATGGAAGTGAGGCTTGGACCCTGTTGGAAGGACAGAAGTTAAGAGTGAGAGCAGTGGAAATGAGTTATTTGAGAGGAGCATGTGGAGTCACATGGAGAGACAGACTAACAAATGAGGAAGTGAAGGAATAATAAATCAATGAACTAAAACCAAGAAAATAGTGTACTATGAAGAAAAGAGTACACCTGCCAGAGCAGCAGTGATAATAAAAACATATTTACTGTTCTGTCACACACACCTAAGATTCCATGAAAGAGGATATTTCCAACAGCTTATCACTATAAAAAATTTTAGCATTTGAATTTGTAAAAATGTACATGTGTCAAGCACTACTGAATTCCTTAAGAAGAACTGATACTTCTACGAAACAGATGACTATATTATTCTTACTATTATTGTCACTATTACTTTTAGCATGACTACCATAAATCAAAAGTATAGTGATCCTAAATTCTCATCCTCCAGAAACTTACTGCAGTACAGTACATGAATAAACTAGGTTTTACTGTACTGCATTTACAACTATGCAAGAAGCATACTACCAGCTGCTGTTGCTATTTAAGTATTTGTTGTTGCTCGAAGATTATTCAGTATCATCAAAAACTCCCCACGCAAACATGATGTCATGCAGATGAAAGTATAAACTGTGGAGAGTAAATAGTAGAAATTAAGCATTCAGGTGGATAGTCTAAATGAGGCTGAAGTCAGGAGAGAGTAAGCAAGTTATGACTTCAACTTGCATGTAAAAAACTGGAGTATCTGGTGTTTCTGTAAGGATCTGGTTGCTGCAGTTGTAGCTCCTGGTGTTTTAACGTCTCCAAATCCCGAGGCTTATATATTGGATGAGCCACAGGTACCCAAGTAAATCCACCAGTTGCCCCCATAGATATTTTGTGGAAGGAAGGAAGACGAACTGCCTGCGTTGTAAATGCAAAGTGAATGTGGCAGTGTGCTACTGTGATAAAGGCTGCATGGGTGGGTATGTGGAAATATTACAGTACAGTATACAGCTGGCTTGCCTTATCTGCATTAAAGTAATCCACAATTTCACTTATTAGCAAAAGGCATCTTCTACACTAATCTTATCTCATCTATGGTTAAAACTTCTCCCATCTGCAGGAGATGACAAACTCTTTCTCTGCCTACAGATAAGATATCTTAATCCCACATGGGGTGGCCATGAACATATTGTTTCCGTGTAGCCCTGTCCTCTGCCATCATGAGATCCTCCTTTAATCCCACTTCTAGGTTTCTCTACCACTCTTGCACTACATCCCCAATCTCACCTGCCCTCCCACCTCTCTGAACTACAATCACATCCATCCATCCATCATCTAATTCTATGTCACCCCACAGAGAAGCGCAGAAGCCCGGAGCTAGGCAAGTTGGTCCTGACATTTAAGATGAGAGTGACCAGCCTCGCTCATCCCTGTGTGGCATTATGTGAGCAATAAACCCCAACTACCCCTTGGATATAAACCGTCACCGGCTCAATCCGATTTGAGCACCTTAATTACTCACTAAACCACTAGGTGCCAAAATTTGGTTATATGGTTACCACCTAGCATAGTAAATGGTATCCTGGTGTACAGGAAACCATTTGGCTTGTCACTCAGTGTAGAGTCACCTACAGGCAGAAGGAAGAGGAAAGAACAAAGGAAAGAAAGACAGACGTGGGAGTGTAAAGTCACCCACAGGCAGAAGGATGAGGAAAGAATGAAGGAAAGAAAGACAAAACAGGATGGAAGGAAAGAAGGATGGAGGAAAGGAAGGGGAGACACTCAAGAGCAGCACTACATCGAGTGAGTGGATGGTGAGCGCCCCCACCTACACCTGCATTTATCTTGCCACCAGTAGAAATCTTGTGCTATCACTGGATATGCAAGAAAAATGGTAAATGCTGGTGTCTATACTAGTAGCACACACCCATCACCAACAATCACTCCATTTTGTACAGTGTATTCATGTCTTTTCAGCAAATATTGTTGATTACTGCTTGTTATTGTCTTTCCTTTATTCTCCATATGCTAAATTAACTAAAACATGCCAGTTGATGCTGAAATCTCATCACGGTATGGGGCTGGTTATTAAATGACAATATCACAAGTCCAAAAATGTAATGCTGCCAAACTGGGAATACATTATCTTAATAATACTAACCTGATATGCACCATGTTTCAAGCACTGTAATTAGATGGTGATAAGGCAAGCCAGTTTATGTAAAATACATGTGGCATCCAGGCCTGTAGTAGTCTGGTAATCTGTACTTCTTACTTTGCTATCTTCAGTAAATATTAACAAAAAAGATAAATACTATTACATTTATGATAAAATTTTATATCTTCTACTGCTCTGATTGGTAGTAATACTACTGGTCATTAACCCAGACTCATCTGAATGTGAACCCGGTGAACTGCAGGTTGAAGCTGCCCTCCTGCAGTTCACCATCTTCCTTTCAGGGGACAGAGAGGGAGACATGGGATATTTGGATAACTAAGCAACAAAGCAGCTCCATTATATATGTTAGCAAACTGTTATAACTAAATTACAGGTATGGATGTACAGCATATACAATGCACAAAGCAGCCTTTTCTAAAGGGTTTCTTGTGTTAGGCAACAGTAATAATATAAATGGCTTCCATTTTCACCTGCTAGAGTTACAGTTTATATAACTACTGACAGCTTTTACAAGTGACTGCCCAAACCATGCAGGAAGTTAATGCCTTCAAACAAGTTTATTGGTTTTCTCGTGTTAGGCAATACTGATAACCGAAGACACTCCCATTTTCACCTCCTATACTTACAGTTAATGTCTTCAAACAATTTTATTCAGCTTTAGCAGGTTTTTGACCAGGTGAAGCTAGATACAGCCTTCATTAATCAATAACACTATGCGAATAAGCGTTGTCTGTGCGTGCATCTCTCCAAATTTGCCCCCCTTGGACACCGACTTGCTACACACAAAAAGACGTGAAACAACAAGGCGACATCGATGGTGTAAATTATAATCACGTGTGGTCAGCAGCATGCGAGCCATTTGCACTTTTGTGCCTGATCTTTCACCAGACATGGGAACCCTTAACAGGTCATACCTTTGAGTGACACGAACTGAAATTTTGTATGGGTATGCCTAGTATGTCAGGGCAGGTCCATGTCAAGCTTGGTGTCAGTGTGTGTCTCAGGGACACACAGTTTGCAGCCCGATAGGATTGCTAAACACTTATCCCCACTAGGACTGCTAACCCCTTGTCCCCACTAGGACTGCTAAGCACTTGTCCTCACTAAACGACAGGCCTTTCCCACACTGGATAAAACAGGCTGGGAATAAATATAACAAATCAAAATAAATGAAGTAAAACTGTTTCTCACCTGTATCAACAATCACAGAAATCTTGCCTTACCCATATCAACTACAGTGGCTCATTCACAACCACAACATGTACTGTCTCATCAATGGGTACCACCAGTCTGCCTCCTCTACTGCCATCATGACCATTATAAATACTACCACTCACAAACTTCCTCCTTCCTCTGTGGTTTAGTAATATTAAAGATTATTCCTTTTTAAATAGTACTGTACCTATTTTGACAAAGCAGTCCCTTACATTCATAATGTACTTGTACTTCTTTTTATACTTTTATCCCTCTTTCTTATGATCAATCAGAAAAAAAAAAAATCTAAAGGCCCAGCATCTTCCTGTTTCTAAGGATGATAAAAATGTAACTCATTTATACATACTGCATGGCCACTGTAAACTGAGCAGACTGTGAAACTACATTCCAGTATAAGTGACTATCATGTATGTTGTTATAAGGATGGCATGCTATCAGTGATTCAGAGGGCTGCATTAGTGCTAAGCTGATCATCTGAGAGATATTCTGGCTGGCATGTGGTCAATTTACCTTCAACTTACAACTGCATTCCACATGGACATGCATTTTATTCCTGAAAATATGATTTATGGTCCATAGTAATTGTTTGAACCAAAACTGCACTAAGAAAAAAAATTATTTACCACAACCTGGCTTCATTTCCATCACTATACAATATTCACCCATACTTTATACCTGCTGCCATCATTCTTACCACTAACATTAGTACAAAAATTCATTGCCAATGACATGGAACCCATGACTACTCACATTCAGGGCAGAGATGCCTGACTTAATGAGTTTCTGGCCCAGTGCATTGACCTGCTTGATATCCCCTTCATATGCACGAATCTCTCCCTGGAGGCGAGTGTGCAGTTGTAAGAGGGCCCTGCCACTGGGTTCATCTTCGCCATAGTCCCGTGACTGACACAGTGGCAGCTTCTCTTTGATCCATGACTCAGCCTCATTTGCATCAGCATTGAACTGCAAAGAATGGGTGCCAAATTTTGAATACATTTTCAGCACCTTAATTAGAAGTTGGTACCAATATATTTAAAATTCAAAATAAAATTGCAATTTTAATGTACAGTATACAAATATAGAACTGATCATGATACAGAGCAGGGCAGTACTCATACATGTAATGAATAGACAGTTACTTTTAATACTGCATACCCCTACATTATCAAGTGAAGCTATTGTAACTGCAGGACTTTCATTTACTAAACATAAAAGTAACATTTATGAAGCAGTTCTATATTATGCAACATTATTATTATTACAGTAATAATATGAATTATAAAATAAGACTCCTGAATAACTATTTAATGAATAAGAAGACAACAGTACTGCCATACCAGACAAGCCTCAGCAGCATCTTCCAGCTGTCTGCGCCGGTCACTGGCATATTGCTCCAGTCGAGCCCATTTGTCCTTGAGGGCAGCGGTGCGCTCACTGATGGCTCGTGAGTCTGGATGGCCAGCCTTCATCAGTGCATCACCTGCTCGCATAATCTTCTCTGACTTGGGACGGCGAGCTCTCATCTCATCCTCCAGGGCCTGATGGGTATATTGTTCACTTATACTAAAGAGTTCCCTCATTTATTAATTAACTGTGAATAATTATATTTAGAATGTTCAGTGCAGTACCACTAAAGGCTTCTTTGAGACTAAAACAAGAACATAAAATTCCTCTACTTTAAAATTTTCATGATTCACTGGTTTTTGATAGTGCTGCATAACTATCCTAGCAATACCACAGTCCAGCATGTTAAATATTTTGTAAAATGTATAACTTTGCACACCTGATTAAAACAGTGAGCAGTTAATGCAGAGAAGGGGAAAATGTATATATGCTGCTCTAAAGCAAGATCTTAAAAACAAGTCTATACAACTTCAGACAACATTATGAAGTGAGTTCAGATTGAATTTTAATAATTTGCTCTTTCGGCTGGACTATTATCATCATCATCATCACTAATCATACTAAAATAAAGCTAATCACAAACTGAGATATACAAAAAGAAACTATGATGATTAAAAGCACCAAAATACTTACAACTTCCTGTATAAAAAAAAAAAAAAAAAAAAAAAAAAAAAAACTCCATGAGACTGCCTGAGAGTCTAAAACCTGTTGCGCAGTTCAAATATAATAAGGTGATGCCCTCAGGAATTCTCAAAGACTAAGATAACTGTTACTATAAATATGTTTTTCTCCATCCAGGTCTACCACATTAACAAAATTAACACAAGGATATTAGGTGCATTTGATATTTAAAATAGGCCTGGAAAGACAGTGCAGTGACAACATATCAGTTAGAAACAAGAAAGCAAGCAAGCAAACAAACAAGTCAAAAGTTTCAAGGAACTAAGAATACAGTACAGTAATTAACTTTGCAAGATGTGTATACAATCATGACAAAATTACTGCTCATACAATTAAATGGTGTGTCTGTAGCAGTGATAAATTCAGGCTGTAATTAAAAGACAGAGGAAAAAAATGCAGTAGCAGGACCAAGCTGATATGGCAGAGGCATCTATGCAAATACATTACCTTAAGGAACACTGCTTCCTGGTGGTGGTAGTAACAATGTGACTGAGTGGGATCCTCAGGTGAGGGTATCAAGCAGAAGTTAGGATTAGTTGCATTACAAAGCAAATATCAAATTGGTGCAGAATACCTCTACTGCACAAGGACTACCATAGGAAGTGAATCACATGCTTATTACTGTGGGCAAGACACACATGCAAATTAGAGCCAATCCAACACTTAATTCTCTCATACAGTTCATACAGGCATCTCTCTCCAAAGAAAGCCCAGTAATACCAACAGATAAAACTGTAAATATACAGTTTATTGCAAAGGACTTTAAGAATCTTGGATACAATCCAGTAATTCCTCTTATAACAGTACAGTACAGGTATTCCTAGGAGCTACTGTGTTACATGAAAATCACTAAAAGGCGAGGGTTATGATCCGCAAGAAAAAGTTTTCACTCTATTATTAACATCAAAACACTGTATCTTTAAAATTATATATACAGTATATTTTACACTGGGTGACAAGCCAAATGATTTCCTGTACACCAGGAAACCAATTCTAGTACAGTAGAACCTCAATTACCCACGAGCCAATCAACTGGAATCGACACTAAACTGGACAATTTAAAGAAAAATTCAGAAATTGATCAACCGGGGAAAATTCAGGACCTAACCAGCATTTCAAATTCACCGTGCAACCATCCTGCCTGAATGTTTTCATTCCTTCGCAGCCTACTGGAGCCTTGATGAGTCACGGGTGTGTACACATTCACATTACTGTATTACTGTACATTGTAAGCATACATATACACAGTACATTAATTTTATGTATTATTACATTAATTATTATGTATGTGGCATTATTACTGTACAACATGCAAGTATTATACTGTACAATGTAAGACAGCAGTTCTCAAACTTTCTAGTAGGTGACCCTATTTGGAATATTTCAAGACTGCAACCCACAGGGTATGGGGAGAGAGTAACTGGTAAATAGCCTATGGTAGTTATTATATGCTAATAGTGTAGTATGGATAATTACAATTTCAGTTAAGTAAATAGAATACACTGAAAGCATTAGGCCTATTTAATGTCCCTGTGACCCATCAAAATTCCTCTCGCAACCCAACTTTGAGAATCACTGGTGTAAGACAACAGGAACCCATCAAAATTCCTCTCGCAACCCAACTTTGGGTAGCGACCCATAGTCTGAGAATCACTGGTGTAAGACAACAGGAAATGGGTGTTATTCAATCATCCAGAAAATTCGATTTTCCGGCATTTTGAAATCCCCGAGGCTCCCGGATAACAAAGGTTCTACTCTACTATGCTTGGTGGTAACCATATAACCAAACTATGGTACCTGGTGGTTTTGTGGGTAATTAAGGCACTCCAATGATACTGAGCCAGTGTTGGTTTATGTCCAAGGGGTGGTTGGGGTTTATTGCTCATATAATGCCACTCAGGGATGGGTGCGTCTGGTCACTCATCTTAAATGTCAGAACCAACCTGCCTAGCCTCAGGCTAATACACTCCTCATGAGGCAACACAGGATTAGATGATGTATGTACTGTATGTGTGTTAACAGCAAGATGGTGTATCTATTATATAAAAAAAAAAAAAAAAAGTTTCTGAATGTATCTAATGTGACAAAGTGGATCTGTATCTATAAATAATTTAAAAGAAATACCATAACTAATACATTAAGACCAGTGCTTAAGCAATTCACCTTCCAGATCTTTCACTGCACATCCTAACAGCTTAATATTTAACAATGACATGGCAGACAAAAAGGGTTCCTCGTAACAACTTAACAGTAGAGACTGTGTTAAGGTAAGTTAAATGAGGAATTACTGCATGGCAACCAGTACTGTTTTTTAAATACAGTACAGAGAACTAAGATTTTGTAAGTGAGACTGTTTATTTACTACAGTAGGTTGCAAATGGTAACCTACTGTTTCTCAAAAAAAATTGGGGGAAATATAATACCTGATTTATTAATTTTGAAAAATACTACTGGATTCCTCAGTCATAAACAGCTCTTTAAATGTCATTTTAAACCTGAAAATTACAGTCCAAATGTCTAACTGCTGATGATGCTCATCATCATCCACACCCTTCTTCCCACCTAAAGATGGGGTAATAAATACTGTATAATGCAGCATGTTTCTGTACTTTGAAATTCTGTCTTTAAAGGCATTCCCCTAGTTAGAAGTACATTACTGTACAATGTTACACTGATGACCCTCAATGAAGGTCAGAATGCTGAATGTTAGTAATCATAATATTTACATATTAAGAATTGCTACATATTATAACAATGACCTGAATACCACAATTTCTTTGTGGGCACCCCACAAGTTCTACACGGCTTTGAGAGTGAAAGTAGAAGAAACCCAAGCAAAAGGACTTATAATCTTTACAAGTACACCACAAAAAAATCCCACATAAACATATACATATGCACAACATACAAATATTGTACTTCAGTACTGAAACACCACATGCAATACTACTACTACTACTAATTCATTCAACTGCAATCTCTCAATAGGTATTAGTATACTGATGACCAAAATATTATATACTGTTAATAAAATGGCATGTTCTGTGACAAATTATATTAACAATCACTGGTTGTTCTATATATATACATATATATGGATGGGGTGATGAGAGAAGTAAAAACACGAGTAATGGTGAGAGGGATGGCTCTGGTAATGAATGGTAATGGATGGAATATCTCAAATTTGATGTATGCTGATGATGCAGTACTACTTGTAAATACCAGACAAGAGCTTGGTGGACTAGTGCAGAGTTTTGTAGATGTCTGTGAGCATTGTGCCTTGGGAGTAAATGTAGAAAAGAATAAAGTGATGGTTATTGACAGAGAAAGTGACTCCCGGTGTGATGTTAAAGCGAATGGAAAGACTGAAATTGGTGCGAGTTCAGATACCTGGGTACTGTGATAGAAATGAGAGGAAAATGTGCAAAACAAGTGGAAAGTAGAGTGACATAAGGAAAGTAGCTTGTGCTATGAAGGCCTTGAAAAGAAACAAAGGCCTGAGTGTTGCAGCTGCACGAGGCTTACATGAAGGAGTGTTAGTGCCATCTTTAACATATGGATGTGAGACTATGGTGTGGCATGAAAATAAAGAGTAAAAGCAGTGATGATGGGACTGTTGAGGAATGTATGTGGAGTACAGAGAGTAGATAGGATACGGAATAATGCGATTCGGGAAAAATGTGGAGTGAGGAAGTCTGTGGACGCCAGAATCGATGAGAATGTACTACTGAGAGAGTATGGTCATATGGAGAGAATGGATGACAACAGAGTGGTGAAAAAAGTATATCTTAGTGAATTTGGGAGAGGGAGGTGGTGAGGTAGGCCAAGAAGAAGGAGGAGAGATATGGTGGATGAGTGTGTGAGGATGAGAGAGATGGAAGTTGGTGAGGCTAAGAGGCTGACAACAGATTGAGCTAGCTGGTGAATGTTGCGCGGAGATGCGCATGACCAGGGATTTGGCACCCCTTTTAACGTGACAGCATTCAGACTGAGTCTATCGGATAGGTATATGTTAAGCTACAGTACATGATGAATCCTTTTGGCCTATCAAATGGAGCCAGGATTCCGTTGGGATGAACGAAGAGTCAATGGAAGCATGGCCCATTGAACTGGGCAAACTTTGGCTGGCTGAACACTGCTACTCCTCACCCTGCCCATGGGTGGAAAAGGAGGTCCGAATGATGACGATGACGATGATGATGACAACACTTACAAATGGTGCTTTTATAATCAGTGCGAATGTGTTCTGATTAAGTACATCATGAAGAAAACGTGTGTGAGAGTCAAGAATGAAACTCTGGTGCTCAAGATGACCCACAAAAAAACAGCTGATAATATCTATGATGTGTGATTATACACACTTCCCCAACTTGTTACATAGTGAAACTAAATCTGAACCCAAAACTCCAATTATGACTTACACTGCATACAGACTACAAGAAAGAATATCAAATGGAGATGAGGAATGCAATAGTATTTCCAGTTTTATCTGCAAGGGAAAACACCTTCTTCACTAGTCAAAGATATTGTTTTCATCATCATTAATATAATCTATAGTGAAGAGGGTATGGGTAGGATCCACATTAATGAAAACAAAAGTACCAAGGTAGGAAAACTAACAACACAGTGCCCTGTGAAGCAGTTCACACATTCATTTGTTCAATCATTTTCATCACTGAAGTTCTGATATTCTAAGTTCCACCCCAGTATGCATTTCCTCTGATCACAATATTCTTCCAAAAACAGGATAGAACTATTCTGCTGAATGTCAGGTTAATAACAAAGGTGTGGTGGGGGCACTCACCATCCACTCACTCCAAGTAGTGCTGCTCTTGGATGACTGCCCTTACCTCACTTCCTTCTTCCCTTCCTCGTCTGTCTTTCTTTCCTTTATTCTTTCCTCTCCCTTGTGTCTAAGGGTGACTCTACACTGAGTGACATGACAAATGGTTTCATGTACACCAGGAAACTATTTACTATGCTGAATGGTAACCATATAACCAAACTATGGCACCTTGTGGTTCAGTGGGTAATTAAGGCACTCCAACTGCATTGAGCCAGTGCAGGTTTATATCCAAGGGGTGGCTGGTGTTTACTGCTCATATAACATCACTCAGGGATTAGTAAGGTTGGTCACTCACCAAAAATGTCATGAGCAACTTGCCTAGCTCCGGGCTCCTGCACTCCTCATGGGGCAACACAGGATTAGATGATGTATGTATATATGTAATTCCTGAGAAGTGCACCTCATACTCTACTGCATCCAATGAAATAACTTTGCTTCCCTCAATATCCAGACCATGCATTCTAAAACATTTATTTCTCACTCCAACCAAAAACAATAATCTTGACAATTTTCGCTTCCTTCCATTCTCAAACTCACTCATATACACATACATACATATATATACACACACACACACACACACACACACACACATATATATATATATATATATGCGTGGACTGAGGCTGTTGATTTTCCTACACCACAATTTATGGATTAATCTACTGTGCTAAATCTACACAATAAATTTTATTTCATATGCGATTTGCCACAAGGGTGAGGGAAGTAATTCCATCTTGTGCAGTGTTTGTGATAAGTAGATGCATAAGAGATGTAGTGGTATTAGATGTAGACTGCGAGATAACGCTGATTTCACGTGTGCGATGAGTCAGGGAGAGCGTGTGGAGATTGCCAAGCCTGAGAGGATTGAACATGCTCGTGAGTCTGTTGAGTGTGTGGAAGAGTTCTATTATTTGGGAGACATGTTATGTGCTGGAGGTGGGGCTGGAGCTAGCTCTGTGGCTAGACTGAGGAGTCTCTGGAAGAAGTTCAGGGAGCTGTTGCCTCTCCTGACAGTGACAAGGCTCTCCCTCCGTGCTAGGGGATCTTTGTATGCGGCAAGTGTTGGGAGTGTAATGCTGTATGGATGTGAGATTTGGGCAGTTACGGAAAAGGATATTTGCAGGCTCAAATGTACAGAAATGGCAATGATTAGGTGGACGTGCAGTGCGTCCTTGAGTGCAAGACCTGAGGGGGCTAGGTTTATGATGCAAGAATTGAGAGTTGGATGGGACTGGAGTGTATTGGCGTTATGAGGAGAGGTAGACTGTGGTGGTTTTGGCATGTGGAGAGGATGGGGGATGACAACTGGGGGCAGAAAGTGAGAAGTGTTTACATCAGGGGTACAGTTGTGAGAGGTAGACTGAAAAAAGACCTGGGACGAGGCCATTAAATGTGACCTCAGGGATAAGGGACCGAATAGGGAAGCAGCCAAAGATCGAGCTGCAAGGAGAGCTGCCATCAGGTGACCAAGGCTAATGCGAAACCTGAGGGGGCTAGGTTTATAATGAAAGAGTTGAGAGTAGGATGGGACTGGAGTGTATTGGTGTTACGCGGAGAGGTAGACTGTGGTGGTTTTGGCATGTGGAGAGGATGTGGGATGACAACTGGGGGCAGAAAATGAGAAGTGTTTACGTTAGGGGTACGGCTGCGAGAGGTAGACTGAAAAAAGACCTGGGACGAGGTCATTATATGTGACCTCAGGGATAAGGGACCGAATAGGGACGCTGCCAAAGATCGAGCTGCAAGGAGAGCTGCCATCAGGTGACCAAGGTTAACACAAGCAAGGATACTGGAGCCTTCAAAAATGAAAGAAAAATAATGTTCCTGTGAAAGATATGGTCAACTAAAAGTACTTCCTACTGTTAAGGAATGATATGGAACATAAGTGTGAAGATGCTTTCTCCGACTATACCAGTGTGCATATATGTGAATTCTCCGGCAGTACTCTCCTGCAGTTATCTATAGTGCAGAAGGTAGAGTAAAAAATACTTTCATCAATGGAAAAATGATGCTGCAATTTTAGAAACAAAAATGCTGTATACTGTACTGTACTACAGCTTCTTCTTGGCTTTGATCCTACCTTGTGTTTCTGCTGGAGGGATATGACAGCAGCAATATCCTTGGCTGTCACACCAGTCTGGCAAATACGCTGTTTTTCCACCACCCATGCTTCTTCTTCCTCCATGTCCACCTCAAACTGGAAGAGGTCTCGTGCTTCCTCCAGCTTCAGTCGCCGTTCTGCTGCTTTCTTCAGAAGTGCTTGGTGTCCCTGATTCAGTTCCTGAAGTCTCTTTTGGAGAAGAGGGGCATCCTTGTGTGCCAGGCTGATACAAGCCTCCCCTTGCTTATTGAGGCGCTTGATTGTCTCTCCCATGGAATGTACTTGGGACTCCATCAGAGCATGCTTCTGCAGGAGGTCCTCCACTGCCAACAGGTGACGTCCAACATCATCAGAGCAGAAGTTAGCCTAAAAAAAACAAAAAAAACAGAGAATGTCATTCACCAAGTGTTCCGAAAGCCAGTTAGAATGGTACGGGGTACTTCTGCCATTGAAGTTGGTGAAAAACAAAATGAATATTGATTGAATGATATGTTCCATGAAAAGAACATTGCCTGATCTTGGCAAGCCTGTCTCATTTATATGGGACATGACAGTACTATCCCACATTCATTTAGGGATCTTTTAAACAACAACTTCATTCTAATTACTGGCAGTCTTTCCCCCCCCCCCCTCCCATAATACAGGTATAGTTTTCATGAAGGCAGAGCTGCAGGAGAGTATGAGGTTCGATAATTTTCCATCAATGTTTTTACTATAAAAAAAATAAAGTTGCCTAAATTTATAAAAGAATGTTCTACTTTACAACTTTTCCCTGCAATGCAGCACTTTTTATGAAGCCATTGTAACTGAGCACCCAAACATCCTGAGAAACAGCTGTTCCTGGCTAGCTAACAATGCAGAGCCAGGTGGGGAGGAAGAAACATGTAGAAATACAGTAGCAAAAATGTCACCCATGTGAATGTGAGAGATGAAATGAAAGTACTTGCTTTTACTTATCACTTCAATCATCACAGAGTAAATCATCCTAGTACTGTTTTAGGAGAGCTAAATGGAAGAATAATGTGAGAGCGTAAGAAGGTAGATATCAATAAAGTAAATGAAGTATACATTGCAAGTAATGAACACTGTCAATTCCAGAGTGGCAGATGTGTGTATCAAACATCAACAGCACGGCTGAGATTGTGTGAGCATGTAAGAACTGTAGGAACTGAGAAAGGTTATGGATGTAGATACCTCAAGCTCCTTGATGGATGATGTAATTGTGTCAACCTCTCTCAAAATGGCCATGAGAGTGCAACAGTTCTGGAGGTGTGTTTTGTGCTTGTTGAGAAGATCCAACAGGTCACTCCACTTCTTCAGGATATCCTTTTCTTTCTTGCGGATGGCTTGCTTTCCATGATAATTTTCAACATCCAGTTCATCTGCCATTTTTGTTAAATCTTCAAATCTTTCTTGCTGAAATAAATAAATAAATACATAAATCTCTCTCTCTCTTTCTCAAATACATTCACACAAACAATTTTCTGGTAACATGCTTCTGAACTATTGAATGTCTTTACAAAACCTTGGTACAACAAGTCCTCATTCTAAACTACAGAGGAAACTAAATAAAAGAGAAACTGCTTTTCAAATTTCATTGCTACTTCTGACAGAAATATGCCAGTTGCCCCAATTTCCACAGACAAATTGTATGGAAACCACTCTGGCACTTTAAAATGCATTCTGGATGTAAGTACCATTTGTACCACTACTATCATTAACAAAGGTGGACTCACTCTCATCTTAAATGTCAGGACCAACTTGCGTAGCCCTGGGTTCCCACGCTCCTCTATGGGGTGACGTGGGATTGGATGATGGATGGATGGACTTGTAGTAGTGTATAAAAAATTTTAATTAATTTTGACAACCAGTGTCAGAATCTTTGATTACAACATTCTGAAAGTAGTACTTCGCCACCAAGTGATATCTCTCCAGTGGGATACTCATATGTAATGACACGATTTTCTCCCTTGCATCTTCCTTACAGACACCGACAGGCATCAATTCCAATCCTGCAGTCATAATACTGTACAGTATTATTATCACAGTAAAACCTCACAATGCAAGACTTCATTACACTGGACTTTGTCTTCTCCAGAAACCTTATATTTCCCAGACTTTATTCTCTTATATAAGACTCAGTTCATCTTATCTTAAATTCATTCATTATCCAATCTTACATCGCCCCACCAAAAAAAAAAAAAAAAAAAATAAACAATGGTAAATACACCAACTATTTTAAGTAAATAACAATAAACACGCCAAAAATTATTTCGGGTACAGAACTATTCTATCCAGCATCATGTTAGTGTACATATCTTATCAAGCCTCAGACTTCAATGGTTGTACTGGACTTTAAAAAATTTTATTTTTGATTATTTTCCGATATATCAAGGAAAAACTCCAGTGTAGTTAGGGCTCACTTGTACCACAATTTGTCGTGAGACGTATACCCACAAGGGAAGCTGACTGTCATATGACACTCTTGTTTTTATTTTGATACAAGGTAAAAAAAAAAAAAAAAACCTTTTTATGTTGCTTTAAAAGTTGGCCAGTTAAAGTGATATACTGTAGTGGTATTTTTGGTTAAATGTTTGGTGCTACTGAAGCAGTTAATTACATAATGAAAATTGGCTTCATCTTTTATCTGCTAAGTTTCAAGGCTTTACATAACAGTTCTGAAATTATTCAAATGGATGTTCAAATCCTAGGGGTAGTTGAAGTTTACTGCACAAATAAAACTGCTCTGAAAAAAATGACTGGTCCCCATGTCTCAAGTACTTAGACTGATAAACCTAGCCCTGGGCCTCTATCAAGCTATGTCAACACCAATTCTCCACAAGCATTTTCTGACCCATTTGCCTTCTATGCTCAAACTATAATACCAGGTGTACTCAATAATACTGTACCACTTTGGGGTGGGGATGGGGGGGAAAGGGGGGGGGTTCAAAGGCTAGAGCAAAACCCTACAGATATATATGGTGTCATGAAGCTTCTGCAGGGAGGAGGAAGAAGTAACTTGTCATACCCGAGCCAGGATGTCAGCACTAATAGCCTCGTGCTTTTTAACTGTAGCCTCCACCTGTGCTAGGTTGCTACCATAACGAGGGTCACTCAGCACCTGAATCATTTCCTCCAGGTAACCCTTTCGCAACACACTCTGGAAAATGCAAGTGACATGAGAAGAAAAGATTATGAATGATACTGTACTTAAACTATAGTTCAAAGCCACACAAACTCTACACTGGCCTGACTGACTGGTTGATGGATATAATCCTAATCTCATGATGCTATTAGGTCACTGTCATTACACAAATATCCATGACTGTAGCAGGGGCTGAGAAGGTGGGTAATTGGATTTCTGATAAAAAGAATGATGCTGGTACATGCTACTGATGAAAGAGTACATAATTGATGTTACCTTTTTGTCAAATTTATATGCAAGCTGTTCTAGCCTCTCCTGTCGGAGCAACTCGTCCCTGAGAGCCACTTCACGGCGGTGTTCAGCCTTTTCCAAGTTGTTCCATTCCCGCTCAATGTCATGAACTAACTGGCCATCTTTGGGAGTGTAGGCTGGCTGGTTAAGGGCCTTAAGGCTCGCATTTATAGAGAAGAACAGTGCTTCAATCTCACTTCGTTCTTTGTACCTGATGAAGGTTTAAAAAATAATGGCAAATGCTTATACAATGTAAAATATATAAACAACAATCATGTGTTTGGTACAGTAGAGAAAAAGTCTAGTCACAACTTGGACAGGCACTGTTAAATGAGAACATACATGTGTGTGTCCACATAAACATACACATGCACACACAAACAGAGGAAAACTGTCAACAAACTGGAAAAGATCAATAGTGCTGATATATAAAGGGGAAAAAGAAGAAACCCAGCTCATTATGGGTGGCATTTCACGCTACGATTTTTTTCTCACTTCTAAAAGATATTGAAGTAACAGTAGCAAAACAGTTTGGATTCAGAGAGGCATCATCTTGTGTCATGAGTCTACTATATGTCTACAGCAGTGGTGGATCTTTAAACCTGAAAGGGAGAGCTGGATAGACTGTGTCTACCTGGATCTAAGAAAGGTGATGGATAAGGTTCCAATCAGAAGATTGTGAAGGATTCTGAAAACTAATGAAGCTATGAATGGGATACTGTAGAAAAGTAAAGAGAACTATTTGATGGGAAGACAAATGAGAACACTTACAACGAACAGGTATTCTCAATGAAAGAGTATTGCTAGTGGAGTGGCTCAGGGTTCATACTAGCCTCTAAAATGCTTTCTGACATACGTAAATGACATGCCAGAAAGGATGAGTAATTATATAAGTATGCTTGCAAATGATACACAAATTATGAAATATATCCAAGATGAAGACAGCTGTAATGAGTTGCAAGATGATCTGGACAAATTATAATAAACCTTAATTTTGTGAGAGCTCTGTTTGCATGAAACATTTTACACAGCACCATCACCCTCTACCCTAAATCATTTTGCAAGGTGACCAACACATTTTGCATGGCAAAATAGCTGCCGGACATTCAGTTCTACATAACTATATTCAAAATACCATACCTGCCTATGATGAATCCAGGAAGTGACTGAGGGCTTTTAAGCCTCGCCTATCCCCTGAGGGGTTAGAGGCAAGTCAGATTTCACTTAGTGGTGAGTTAAAATTCCATTTATTGGTAACTCTATATTTTCGTTCATCCACTGTTTCTTATGTTGTCTGAGGGATTAGAGGCAAGTCAAGATTTCACTTATTGGTGAATTAAAATTCCATTTATTGGTCACTTTATATTCATGTTCATCCACTATTTCTTATGTCTCTTCTGTCTTTCTTGCCTTCATTCTTTCCTCATCCTTCTGCCTGTGGGTGACTCTACACTGAGTGACAAGCCAAATGGTTTCCTGTACACCAGGAAACCATTTACTACGATGGGTGGTAACCATTTAACCAAATTTTGGCGTCTGGTGGTTTAGTGGGTAATTATGGAGCTCCAATCCGATTGAGCCGGTGAAGGTTTATATCCAAGGGGTGATTGGGGCTTATTGCTCACGTAATGCCATTCAGGGATGAGCGAGGCTGGTCACTCCTATCTTAAATGCCAGGACCAACTTGCCTAGCCCCGTGCTCCTACGCTCCTCTATGGGGCGACATAGGATTGGATAATGAATGAATGATGAATGAACCAATGATGATCAAAGTGGTTTTATGCAAGTGTCTGGTGGGTGGTACATTTTCATGACAGCCAAAAGGGGAAGTTTGTGAAGATTTGAAGATTTTCTGTTATTATTATTATTATTATTTTTTTTTAATAGAGAACCAGCTGTACAATTCAATTTGTGCAATTATTTCTGACAATACACTGCCTGCAAAAAATGAAGGCCTACTGCACATATGTGGAGCCAAACTTAAAAAACAAATTTCAATGAGAAAAAAAAATATTATAATAAAATAATAATGTCTTAGAAATGAGAGTTACTGATTAAAGACTAAGCTATGAATATAAAATGGGAGGAAAAGGATTAGTAAAGCAAAGGAAGAAAGAGATCTTGGAGTGACTATACAGGATGTACTATTACTAAAAACAAGTACTGTATTAAAGATAACTGGAGGATAATAGGATTACTGATGGCCAACATGAGAGTGGCTTTTAATTATACAGATGAGATGTTGAGGGAGAAAGCAGTGTCCATGTGAAGACCAAGCTCAGAATATGCAGGAATGGTATGGTCACCACATTTCATTTTCGTTTTTGAAGGCTCCAACATGCTTGCATGCGTCAGCCTTGGTCACCTAATGGCGGCTCTCCACGCTGCTCGATCCCTGGCAGCCTCCCTGTTCAGTCCCTTAACCCTTAAGTCACACTTAATGACCTCGTCCCATGTCTTTCTCAGTCTACCCCTCCCCCAATATTAACACCTCTCACCCTCTGCACCCAATTATCATCCCCCATCCTCTCCACATGTCCAAACCACCTCAGCCTACCTCTCCTCATCACAACACCAATACACTCCAGTCCCATCCTACCTCTCAACTCTTCCATCGTAAACCCAGCCCCCCCAGGCCTTGCACGCAGGGACGCACTGCACATCCACCTAATCACTGTCATTTCTGTACGTTTAAACGTGCGAATATCCTCTTGCTTTACTGCCCAAGTCTCACTACCAAACAGCATCACGCTCCTAACACATGCTGCATACAAAGACCCCTTAGCACGTAAGGAGAGTCCTCTCAATGTCAGGAGAGGCAACAGCTCCCTGAACTTCTTCCAACCGCTTCTCACCCTAGCAACCGAGCTAACTCCAGCCCCACCTCCGGCACATAACATGTCCCCCAAATAACGAAACTCCTCCACACACTCAAGAGCCTCACCTGCAAGTTCAACCCTCTCATGCCTAACAATCTCCACCTGCTCTCCCCGACACGCCGCACACATGAAATTAGCATCATCTAATACCACTACATCTCTTGTGCACCCACTTATCACAAACACTACACAAGATGGAATTACTTCCCACACCCTTGTGGCAAACTGCACATGGCCACTCTCCCTCTCCTCTGATTGTACCGCCACCAACCCTAGATATCATCACTTTTGTTTTATCTGTATTTACCCTTAAGCCCTTGCCCCCCATACCATCTCTCCACTTCTTAAATCTTTCCTCCGCCTCCTTTTCATTCTCTGAAATCAACACCAAATCATCAGCAGAGAATGGCAACAAGGATGATACCAAGCTTGAGACAATTGTCTTATGCAGAGAGGTTGGAGAAACTAGTTACCAGCTTTAAGTGATAACATAATTATTTGGTTATGATGCTTAAAGAATGAGGACTGCAAAAAATGGACAGAGCCGATCTTTTAGTGAAAGATGATCAAGGGACAAGAGGACATGAATATAAACTGGGGAAGAGGAGTCTAAATGATGTAAAATGGTTTAGTTTACCAAATAGAAGTACAGATGCTTGGAACAGTCTGGAGAGAGAAGCGTGTGCGCAAAGAACACCCGGATGTTCACAAACACACTGGATAAAAGTATATATGGAAACAGGAAAGCATCAGCATAAGTCAAATCCTGTTTACAGCAACTAGATAAATACATATACATATAAAGAACTGAACCTGAACAACGACCTAATGCTGTGTTCATAAATTGCAAGTTTCACTGTAATACCAGAAGTTCAACTACCAACATAATCATGGGGACTCATGTTACACTCTTGGAAAAATTACCAGTGAAGCAAACAAAACTTTGTTCAGTTACAGGCACGTATCTGTGTACAAAATGCCAATGCACTGCATAATTGGGCAAAGCCAACTGACTAGGAAAATTTCTCTTTCTAATGGGATTTGAAACAATCTCAAATAACTCCTTCAGTCATATGCCATATTCTATGTGTCATTCTGGCTACAGCCATATGATTTTATTCAGCTTGGGAGAGACCTCCTAGACGGAAGAGGTTAAAAGGTACATGAAGAAGGAATGCACACTAATTTAGCTATGTGCAAGAAAACAATTGTCCAAAATGTATAGTGCTACTAAAAACCAAATGAAAGGTCTGGAAAACTACAACTTACTTTGGTGGTTTCTCTTCGGTTCTGTATTTCTTAAACTGCAGAAGCAACTTCTGTATTCCATCCAGTGAGTTGGGGAACTTGCGACTATCCAATTCCACAATCTTCTTAATAATCCACTCTAGCAGAGATGTTGTGATTCTCTCATATTTGTTCTTGCAGTCATCTACATCTTTCATTTGGGTCATAATCTGAAAATAGTAGTTCCTTAAGTCAGCAATCTATCCCACATTTTCATATTATTAAGTATCTGCAGTGAGTGACATCCAGAAACAAGGAGAAATCATGATATTAGACGATCAGTGATCCTGGTAACAAATGGAACAGCTTAACATTCCACCAGCAGCAGACACTACAGTAGATGATGGGCTGATATGTATCCCTCCATATGGGTGTAGCTGTCTTGATATGATTTGGCCATGTAGATATAGTGGAAAATGAAAGACTGACTATACTGGTTTTACACTATCTTGGCCTGAAATTGCTATCTTCTCATCTTGAATGCTGTGTTGTAAGAATAGACTGACATTGGATTATGAGGCTAGTCACTATAAAGTGCTATGGAAAGTATGCAAAGCTGTAGCATCGTCACTTTCTGCCACAGAGCTACGTGAAATAAGCTGCAAAAGGAGCAAAATCTGGGCCAAGTTAGAGTAAAAGCAGTACAGGAGAGTGTATCTGAGCAAGATGGGGAGGGAGGAGGGAGGGGGAAGGGGGGGAGGAACCCAGGATAAGGTAGGGGAATGGGGTGGAAAGGCATATGAGGGGTGAATGAGTTGGAGAAAGGGCAGCCTGATGGCAGAGAACACAAATTTTGTTTGTGGCCACTCCATATGGGATTAAGGCATCTAGTTGTATGCAGACAGACAGGCTCTTTCTATGACCATTCCATCTACGCACATTTGCTTCAACTCCGTTGGGTTCTTTGAGGGGTTTCTTGCCCTTCCCATCGGCAGTAATTTGCACTCCAACTGCCTTTTTTCAAATATTTGCCAAAAATCTGTTTTTGGTCCTAGAGTATTATAATTTTATATGCTTATGGCACATACCTTCAGCTTTATCATGGGATGTTATTTTAGCACTTGTCGACTATAGTATGACTTTTGGAGACTTCTGAAGTTGGCTCACGAAATCTCCACATTTACACTTCCCAACAGCCCGTACTATTTATACCAATGCCTTATATAATCATTAGAAACACTAGTCTATTATTTCCCAATAGGTTAGATCCCTTGCCACCGACCGTCACAAGAGTGACGCCCCACGGTTAAGTGGTTAATGAATAATTCCCTATCTTAACATATCTCCCTTACAAAATCCATATACTGTACTGTAATATTCCTTAACAGCCCAATTACTACTGCTCTAACTTTTGGCTTTTTCATAAGTCTCACACCTACATGTTACTGTGAAACTAAAAGCAGAGGAAATACAGTTTTAATGTCTGGTTTCTACTGAAGTAGGTTGCAGTCAGAGCCACGTCCTCTACAAAGTGGTCACAAATGAATCTCTTCCATGTCACCCTGTCCTCCACCATCAGACTGCCCTCTCTCCAGCTCACCTCTCCCTCTCTCTCTCTTGTATACCTCCCCAATCCAACCCCTCCATCATGTCCTCAGTCTTTCCTTCTCCTTCCCCCTCCACTTCACTCTCATTTACTTTTCTAGTTGATCTCTCATTCTCTATTCTCTCTATCTGGCCAAGATATCTCAAGGTACTTCTCCTAATGCTTTCTAACACATTTACAGCAACACCACAATGCCTCCTCCACTTCCTTATTTGTCTGTCTGTTTCTCCATGTAACTCCACATGCTCTTCCCAAATAACTCACCCCCACTGCTTTCACTCATTTTACTTTCAACAAGGATCAGGCTTCACTTAAATATGAAAAAGTGAAGATCACAATACTGCCATCTCTTTTACTTTTGTGCTCACTTCCCTATTCCTTACCAATGCTCTCTTCAAACCAGTAACCTTTCTTCTCTGGTACATGGGCTAAGTATGGAGGAAATATTTACTGTCAAATTCTTGAAAATCTTAAAAAAGTGTATAAACCCCAGTATATGCCTTAAATTAGTCTAGTGATACAAAAAGAGCTACTGCACTCCAAATCATGAGTAAACACTTAGGTACAACAATCCCATATTCTGATCTGACTTGTTAATAATAAAAGATAATATCATTAATTCATCGAGATTCATAACCTGGTAAAACCTAGTTCCCAAGCTTGCCCACTGTATCTCTATCTGCATACTTACATTTGCAATTCTTTTTGAGCCCTTCAACTCATTCTTCATCCGGGCAAAAGTGTGGTAGTATGAGGCAACGTAGGTGATAATAGACTTTTCATCGGGCTTGCTGGTGTCCACATCTGCGGTGGAAGATGATAAAAAATAAATAAATAAATAAAAAATAAAAACACAACCAATTACTCAATTTCACAACTACTATAAAAGTTAGGTAATACTGTGCACAATATAGTATACAAGAATGCAGAACAACATGGTTTGGTTCATCACCATCCAATCCTATGCTGCCCCATGAGAAGCGTAGGAGCCCAGGGCTAGGCAAGTTGATCCTGACATTTAAGATGAGAGTGACCAGCCTCACTCATCCCTGAGTGGCATTATGTGAGCAATAAGCCCCAAACACCGCTTGGATATAAACCTGCACCGGCTCAGTCCAACTGGAGCGCCTCAATTACCCACTAACCACAAAGCGCCATAATATGGTTATATGCTTACCACCTAACATAGTAAATGGTTTCCTGGTGTACAGGAAACCATTTGGCTTGTCACTCAGTATAGAGTCACCCATAGGCAGAAGGAAGAGCAAAGAATGATGGAAAGCAAGACAGACTAGGGAGTGTAACATCACTCATAGGTAGAAGGATAAGGAATGAATGAAGTAAAGACAGATGAGGAAGGAAGGAAAGAAGGATGGAGGAGAGGAAAGGGCAGGCACCAGTAAGCTGCACTACATCAAGTGAGTGGATCAATAACCTAATCCAATGAACTGGTTCAACTATTATGGTCAGATAATTTGCTTCTAGTAGAAATGATTCTTAACTGAGTTCAGTTCTGTCTCCACCCAGAGTGAGAAAAAAAAAAAACTGCTTCCTCATCCAGCTTCAGCTCAGTATGCTAATGCTGGTGCATTTGGATTTGGTTATCTGGTTTGATCAAAAGTCAGATAAAGAACTCTCCCCTGGCTTGGCAAGGTGCTCTGAATTTATTTCTTTCAAGCAATCTCTAAGGCCGCAGATTCATAAGTTTATGAATATGATATTAGGTACACAGTACAGTATAGTTTGTATGGCTATCAGAGGACCAAGGCTGACCTATGCAAGCATGAAGGCTTCCATCAATACTTGCCATGATAAATTAACATTTACTCCTAAGTGTTTTGTTGAAAGGTTCAATTAGCATTTAACTGTTCTGCTGACATGTTCAGTTAGCATACCATAAATCAACAGTGGGTATGAATTCTCACAGGATATTGTATAGGGGTACTGTAAAGACAGCAAGACAAAGTAACGGAAGAGTAACAAAATCTTATACTTGTGGATCTACCAACCTGTATAAACTGGATCATTTAATTATTTAGAAGGATGATCACTTACGAGAAAATGATCTGATCACTTAAGAGAAAATGGTTTGGTTCTCTTCAGTCAAAAATATAAACTAAAATGTGACAATAGGTATGCTGCAACGCAATACAGTACTTCATACACTGTACTATATATATCATTATAACTTTCACAAAGCTTAACATGTTGACAAAATTACTGTACCATGAAGCTGAACAGCCTTAAAATTAATCTTCCAAAGTCTTAGGATATCCTGTACAGCTTACCTTCAGCATCGAGAATTCTGGCAATGCCCAGCTCATTCTGTGCAACATCAAAAGCATTGTTGAGGTTTTGGATGTGGTTCTTTTGCTGCAAGGAGTTGTAGTCAATGATATCCGGGCGGTGGGCGTGAATGAGGGCATTAAATCCAAGACCATCTCTCCAAGATCCTACGGAAAAACAAACAAAGCACTGTTACTTAAAACTATTTTGTCCAATGTCTTATCCCTAAAAGGTGAATCACTCCCCACCAGATATCACAAAATAACCAGATGCACATGCAAATAATCAACTACAATCCTTTTTATGTAATTATATACCATCAAATTATTGCCCAGTAAGATGCATCTACTAGCTCATTAATTTATATACAGTATTCCCTCATATTTTTACGCATTTTACTTTGACATCTCGTTTTTTGCACTAGAAAAAAGTTTCCAAGTTGTTTCACACTCTGCTTGTTTCCCCGCACTTTGACACTCCCAGCTGGCAGCCGACACTCAGCAGACGTATACCGATGCTCATTTGTCACCTAGTAACTAGCCCATCCACCCTCAACACACCAGTTTCGGAACAATTCGCCATCACAACAATAACAAGACAATTCGCCGTCATTAACCCGTCACGTCCCGACCGATTTCCAACCAACGATACCTCCAAATCCCGAGCTTTTTTTTTCTTTTTTTCTCAAACCTTCGCTTTTGGTGAGAAACATCGAAAATTCATAAAGAAATCGCGATCCTGTGCTTGAAAATGTTGATACAGGTGTCATGCAACCTTACATTTTCCTTCTTTTCAGGGTACCTGCCTAAAGAAAACTAACTATGGAAGGGTTAACTAATTTAAGCCACTTTCAATTACGTATTTATTTATGTATTTGGTACGAATTTATGTGCAATAACAGACTATATTGGTTTTCACACATTTATATAGGCAATAGAAGCATTGTTCAGTCACCAAACACATCCACATATGGCACCTTCCTTTATGACATTACCACCTCATCACTTCTGTTTGTTTCTTGCCCTAGCTTATTTATTTCTTTGTCCTCCACCTCAGGAATCACTTTAACTGTGAATTTTGTTATTGGAGAGAAAGTGGGGCAACATACCTTTACTGGCCAGCTTACTGCTAACAGGTGAATTGCCCAGTGTGGGGGGGAGTGGGG
>JAGKTI010000891.1:11926-22029 GCA_018397915.1 Birgus latro
ATTTCTGAGGTATTTCAATTTGAAATTTTTAATTTGCATGGAGGAAAAAAAAAAGGAATATACCACTTTTTAAAAAATAGGCCAACTTCAACTATAATTGGAACAAGGACTTATCATATTGCACCTTCATGAACAATATCATGATCGAAAAAAAAAACGTGCAAAGACAAATAATAACCAATTACCTATTCTTAATGTGAAAACACACAAAGGAAGCTTTGGTATATAAGGTCATATCAAATAGGAATCTGATAATAAATGTGTCGAAGAACAGATGTGTAAATTATTATCTAATTACTGGCTGACTATATTTTTAACTGCAACTTTATTCCCTCTAGATCATACGACGAACCATAGTTATATACGTGGAAATTACAGCTTTGAAGCTTTCGTGGTTTTCTCTAAAACGTTGCAAAGAAAAAAACTAAGCAGATTTGAATTCGGTTTTTCCCACTGGGCTTAATGGCAAATTAATTACCCAGAATTATGCAGCAAACATTATTATCATTGTCTTTTAAACCAAAAAGTTGTACCTCGTTTAGTTTCTGAGATATTTTAATTTGATATTGAAATTTTTTTAATAAAAATTAGGTAAATTTTTACATGTGGACAATACACCCCCCAGGTAGTGCAATATATTTTTCTGGTAGTTTGTGATGCGATTCGAATGTTTCTGACCTTCATTTTTGTCGGGAATGCCTCTTTTCCAGTCATGAGCTTTGATTGGCAAGTAGGTGAAATCTAGCTTTTTCCGAAAAAAATGAAGTAAAAAAAAATGGTCTCATAAAAAAACACCAAAAAAATATATACTGAACCACCGGTTAACGTAACCAAACAGACCAAACCTAACCAAACCGACCTAATCAAACCTAACCAAACAGATCCAATCAAACCTAACCAAACAGATTTAACCTAACCTCAACAAACACACCAAACATTACCCAACAAACCTAACCTATCCTAGGGTAATGCTTACCCTATATACTGCACCACTGGTTAACGTAACCGAACAGACCAAACCTAACCAAACAGACCTAACCTCACCTCACCAAACATAACCCAATAAATCTAACCTAAATGGGGGAATGTTTACCACAGAGAATACGATGGTCCAGGACGAGGGTCGTCGCGTTGTTGTCGTCTTCCCAGTGGCGGCAAAAAGCATGGGGGGCAAATGCCCCCCAGTCAGAATCTTTGCCTCCCCAGTTGCCCCCCCAGTCAGATCCAGTACAACTAAAAAAGAAATAAAAAAATAAAGGCAATACAAGAAGGAAAATGACCAGGAAAGACCACTAATATTATCTTTCCCTACAATCACAAAATAAATAGATTTGGAAATGTTAATTGAGAAGCATTATGATAGAGAAGAGGTTATCCCTGTTTTGCCCATTATGATCAGCCACTCTAGGTGGTGGCATCATGAAGCTTCTTAGTGTATGGTCCTGGGCCGCTATGCATAAAACCTTCTAAAACCTCCTCCTAAAGTAGCTCCTAAATGCCCCAACTCCACTCTTGCTGCGAGCTGGGCTTAAGACCTATACATAAAGCTGAATAAAAGTCCTCCTACCTAATCACCCAGCTCCCTCATCACTATGATGAGGAAAAATCAACACTTAGCATGATACTTTAATATGTCGCATGTATTTGTTTTCAGAATTAAGACACTCTATTAAGTATAACTGGACTAAACTGAGAGCTCCTCCAAATTTCAAGGTAAAAGTATTCATCAAAATTCACTGTTAAATGTGCTTGGGAATCTTTGAATCAGTAACTGAATGATGCATAAAAAAAATAAAAAAACTATCCTGAAACTTTATTTTTTTTCATTCAAAATGCTAAATGCTCAGAGCTTCTGGGCTTTGCCCTTGGACCCCACCAGGGGCCCTGGACCCCTCCCGATTTTGCTTGCGCTTAGCGTTCCGCACGAATACATATATGAGCCCTCAACATTTTCCCTTGCCCTCCATTTGCCCCTCGACTTTGAAAATCCTGGTGCCGCCACTACTTCTTCCGGGGTTAGGCCTAGAGTGATGGCAGCAACACAATCCAGTGGTTTATGAAGAGTATATTTTGCCAAGCAGGAAGGTGTGTGTTGTTCAGAAAAAGTTCCCCTGTAGTGAGAAAGACAAAAACTAAACTGGACCCGTTTCTTGTTTTTTGCGTTTTTTTTTTTTTTTTTACCGAACTCATTACCACTGATGTTGTCTTTTCTAAATTTGCATGGTTCCTGATGATCTGGGCAATAAATTTCCGAAGGGAATACACCGAGTTTTCTAAAAAAAAAAACTCAACTGCCTCCTCAGGTTCCGAGTGGAAACGCTTAATCACCCGTAAATAATCAATATCACACCCGGGACACACAGCACGTCTTTCTTCTTCAGAGGCCATACCGAGAAGGATTTGAATTTTCCACCCACAAGGAAAGACCGCGCTTCAAGCTGATTGGTAGCATCACGTGACAAAGTAGGCCAATGAGTGGTTGATGCAGACCTACCAGACGCATGCGCAGTCGAAGGGAAGAGAAACACACTTATGAATGCACGCATTTGTTACACGGACTGACCGAGTGAGGATCCGTTTGTCTTTTTTTTAGCACTCATCGACTACCGTAGGACTTCTGGAGACTTCTGAAGTTGGATAACTAAGTCTCCACTTTACACTTCCCGACATCCCGTAATATGAATACCACTGCCAGATATTAACACTAGAAACACTATTCAAAGATTTCCAAGTAGTTTGGAATCCATACTAAAAAAAAAAATAAGTGAAAGCAATGTAAAATACGAGTGCATACGAGCCTCCCACTCGCGCTAATTTGCTGCTCGTATTGTCATTTCTTATTCACATACACACTCACACTTTATTTCTTGTACACTATTACACTTATATATATCTACAGTCCTTTACCGCTTCCCACACGATGTTTAGTAGGGGTAGAGGTCACAGGGCCTTTTATAATGGGCGCAAAAGTGGAAGAAATGGAGGGGCATGACTGCGACGTGCCTCCAGATTGAAGGACGGCAGTGATCTGAGATGTACTTACATACGGTAGCCAAGAGTTGAAAATGTCAGCTGCTAATGTATATGCTAAGAAATAAGTCGTAGGAAATCTAGACAATACATAATAAATTACTGTATGTAGTTCCAGGTGAATACAAATATCACTCAGGCTTCTAGCTTCCTATCTTATATACATTTGTATTACGAGAATAGCTCATATGACATATTTCACAGGGAAAAAAGCAGTGGAAATTAGCGAACGAGTGCATGTTGGATGCTGCTAAGTGATAATTAGCCAATTCCAGATGTATGGCACTATCAATTACCTTATTTTTTTTTTTAATAAATATAATATTTTGTATAAGAATAGGGCATAGAGCTCATTCCAATGGATAAAATCAGTGGAAAAATCCGGGGAAGATTTACGTCGCGCAGAACGAGTGAGCACTGAGCAGACAACACGAGAGGGTAATGGAAGGGAGGTAGGGAGGGGAGTCTAGAAGGGGGGAAAATGGCTAAATTGTCAACAATAGATGGGAGTACTGATGACATTAGCAGCTCTGACTATTGTTGGACATTGGCAGTGCTGATAGATGATACAAGTCACAACCTGAAAGCCCAGGCGAATTCAAAACAACACAAAATCACAAAAGTGACGCCCCACGGTATGATCCATTGCGCCCGAGCATCATGGAAGTGACGACTCACGGTTAAATCGCCGAGTCCCACCGACGTACGATGCACGTCGCTACTTTCTTCCGCGGACAGACCGAACGACGTGCATCGTACGTCATTCAATTGCAAAGCCCATTGTGTGCACATTTTTCAACATTCTTGGGTGATTTTTGGTAGGCATATGTGGAAGACCTTCCTCTATCTGCTGTCAAGCAGGTATACTGCCTGGCCCCACCTAACCCCCCTTCCCCCTCTCCCCCCCACACTGCGCAATTCACCTGTTAGCTGAAACCTGGCCAGTAAAGGTATGTTGCCTCACGGGCTCTCCAATGACGAAATTCACGGTGAAAGTGATTCCTGAGGTGGAGGACAAAGAAACAAAGAAGCTAGAGGTAGAACAAACAGAAGTGATGATGTGGTAATGTTTTAAAGGAAGGTGCCATATACTGGGGTTTTGGGTGAGTGAACAGTGCTTATAAACGCATATATTATTGTATGAAAATCAATATAAACTTGTACTACACATAAATTCGTACCAAATAAACAAAATAAATATGTAATTTAAAGTGGCTTGAATTAGTTAACCCTTCCATAGTTCGTTTTCTTTAGCCAGGTGCCCTGAAAAAGAAGGAAAACGTAAGGTTGAGTGACACCTGTATCAACATTTCTAACTTCAAGATCGCGATTTCTCTATGAATTTCCGATGTTTCTCATTAAAAGCGAAGGTTTCAGCCGAAAAACAAAAAGTCGAAAATCGGTCGAGACCTGGGGGTAGGCTGGGTACAAAACTGGTCGGGACTGGACGGGTTAAGGGGTTAATAGCAACAAGGGATGTAATGATAAAAATGTAGAACACGTGTGTATTTTATGTTTGTCTTAATAATGAGAAAATTTATGTTTAACTTTATCCATTATCCTTTCTGATTATAGTAGAGACCATAGCTCTATAACTGAAAAGTTATAGCCTTAACCCATACCGTGTTGGCGAAAGAAAAATGATACCCCTCTATGCTGGAAAATTTTGGATTTCTTTTTTTCTGGATAAATGGGCTTAATACATCAATATAAGATCGCTGGCATTAATAAACGTAACCACCAAACCCAGAAAGTTGGATGAAACAGGTAAGGTTGCTGCTACTCGACCTCTTAAATCTTGAAGATTACTGAGAGAGCAGAGCAGCTGTGAGCCTGTGAAGACCGTCACTCGCTTCCAGCCCTCATAAATCAGTGTTGTAAGAGTAGTGTAAAAGTGTCTGATGTCAGTGAGCTTTGGTTACTTGCAATGATATCTCAGTGCTGTAAACCAAAGATCTACGCTGCTTGAGTAGTACAGGTTAAAGCATGTGTAGTTTTCTCTAATGTGTGTTGCAAAGAAAAACCTGAGCAGATTAGAATTCAATAGTTTTAAACTGGTTAAGTTATCTTACGAAGTGAGATTTGCCAATTATGTGCTCGAGAAGCTTCTCGGCGTTTCACGTATGGTAGTTCCGGTATCAGTATGAGTCAGTTTGCCAGCTGTTAGTGAGCATAGTTATTTCGTCAGTTATACATTAATTTTTGTTCTTTTTTTCTCTATAATTTTTTTTTACGTGATTGTTCGTTAAATTCAAGTTTGGTAAATGATTTAGAGTGTTATGTAATGTAAGACGACTCTGGCATATTTTGTTTGTCTCCGATTTGGTAACTGTTGTTGCTAGGGGCAGGTACAGGCCTAGCATGTCCTAGAATGTTGAAGAAGCAAGGAAGGTTATATAAGAATGGGGATGAGACTATAGCAAGCTGAGTCGGGTTTCAGTTCAGTTTGAGTAAAGTTCAGTCGGTCTGAATGTAGTGCAGTGAAGTTTGTACATTTTCGGTACTTGTGAAAACAGTGATGTGTTGGCAGTGAAGAGTTATATGTTGAAGTTTTTATATCATCGGTACTTGTGAAAATTGTGAAGTGACGTCAAGCATTAAGAGTAACAGCAGTCAGTAAAGGTTGGATAGCTCCAGTGCTTGTGAGAACAGGGAAGTGAAATTGGAATGCATTAAATAGAATTATTTGGAAAATAAAGACAGTGAACTTAAGAAGCCAGTGTGTATTTACGACGCCTGAGCTGATCCTGTGTACTGTACACCTAAAGGCTGACCATAGGAAGAACAACTCACTTGGCAACGTCCTTCCTATACTGAGCTACTGCTGGTGGAGCCTGTGGTAGTGTGGGACGTGGACGTAACAACGGAAAAATATCAGACCAAAACTCTTCAGCTCATATTTTTATCACGGGATTTTTTTTTTTTTTTTTTACCAAATATATGTATCTCAAATTGTTCCTGAGATATTTCGATTGAAAATATATTTCTACAACAAAACGGAGTATATCACCTTCGAAACTTGGTCAAGGTCATTCATATTCAGTACAAGGACTTCGGTTACTCTACTGTACCTTCCTGTGACATATCATCAAACTCAAAGAAATAAAAAAAAAGTGCAAAGAAAAATATTAATTAGTTACCTATTCTAACCGTACAGCCTTAATGAGGAAACGTTGACATTCGTGATAATAATATATAAAGTATGAGTAATGTAAACAAGATCTGAAGACCCATTAGTAACTTCTTGTTACCAAAGGATTTGAAGAAAACAGTGTAGAAGAACGCATGTGTAAATTTTAATTATGTTTCAACAACAGTCTAAAAATATGCTTAACTGCAACCACACTAAATTTATATAAGAGATAAAACAGCTATATATCTGAAAATTTAGTTTGAAAGCTTTTGTGGTTTTCTCTAAGATCGTGTTGAAATAAGAAACAACACATTCGATACTTTCCAAGTGGCTAAATGAACAAATTTAAGCCAAATTTGTTCAGCCATTTTTTTTTTTATCATGACTCAACCAAATAGCTCTATCTTAACTTATATCTGAAATATTTCATTTTCATTTTTTTTCAGAATAAATACAGTATATCACCTTCAAAAATAATTCAAACATATTTTTGTTTTGGCACAAGAACTTGGGCTACCCTACGATACGTTTATGTGTAATATCATCAAGATCGAAGAAAAAGAAGTGGAAAGAAAAAGAATAACTAATTATTCTTATTGTTTAGCTAAAATAAGAAACCTTCGCCAGATTTTCTCGTGGTATATAAGATATGCTTAATGTTAAATAGATCTAAAGACCATAAGGTAACTTGTGTAGCAGCAACAAGGAATCTGATGACAAAGGTGTCGAAGAACATGTGTGTATTATACGTTTTCCTAATACTGAAAAATTTGTGTTAAACTCTAATAATATTCCTCTCAGATAATAGGAGGGATCTCAGCTGTATATCTTGAAAGTTAAAGTGTTAAAGCATTTGTGATTTTCTCGAAAATGTGTTGCAAAGAAAAAACTGAGCAAATATGAATTCATAAGTTTTGACCATGTTTAACGGCAAAATATTTAACTAAAACGCTTCAGCAAACATTTGTATCATCAAATTTTCAACCACATATCTGCATATTTGAGATATTTCAATCTCAAATACGAAATTTTTAGAATAAAAAGGAGTATATCAAATTCAAAAATAGGTCAATGTCATTTATATTTAGCACAAAGGCTTGAAATCGCCATGGTTACATTCACATTTAATACATACAAGTCTGAAAGGAAAAAAAAAAGCACAGAAAAATAATATCAATGCTTACAAAAACAAGAAGCCTAATAATAATACTTTCGAAAACATGAAATTTTTCCATTTATATTGTGAAGCAAATTAATAATAATGCTGATGAAAACAGTAAGCTTCAATATTCAAAAAAGCAATGCACAAGCTTCCAAGTTACCTATTCATATTGCTTACCCACAATACAATAGCTCTGCCATAAATGTTTACTTTTTATGCGGCGTATGTAATATAAGCAAGATTAAAAGACCCCAAGGTAACTTCATTTACAACAACAAAGTATCTGAAGACAAGGGTGTCAAAGAACGTTTGTGCAAATTTTTCGTTTCTCTCAATAACTGGCTAACGGTATCCTTACTTATAACAATATTCCTTTATGTTTACAAGAGGAACTAAATCTATATATGTGGAAACTTACAGCTGTAAAGCTTTTGTGGTTTTCTCAAAAATGTGTTGCAAAGAAAAATCTACGCAGACTGGAATTCGGTAATTTCCACTAGTCTAAATGGCAAAATATGAAGCCAAAATGATTCAGCAAACATTTTTATATTAGGATTTTTAACCAAACAGCTGTATCTATACTCATTTCTGAGGTACTTCAATCTGAAAAAGTTTAATTTGCAGGGGGGGGGGGGAAGTATACCAACTATAACTAGAACAAGGACTTAGGTTGTCATAGGGCACCTTGGAGAAAAATACAATGATCGAAAAAAAAATGCAAAGACAAAGATCAACCATTTACCTCTTCTTAACGTGTAACCACACAAAGGAAGCTTCACTGTATGGAATATAAATTATGTTTAATATTAACAGTATCTGAAGACTCTCAGGTGACCTCTTGTCTCACATCAAAGAGGAATCTGATGAGAAATGTGTCAAAATAACTGGCAAACTAAATGTTTAACTGCAACATTATTCCTGCAAGATCATATGAGGAACCAAAAGCTTTTGTGGTTTTCTCTAAAACGTGTTGCAAAGAAAAAACTGAGCCAATTTGAATTCGGTATTTTGTACTAGGACTAATGGCAAATTAATTAATCCGAGGTGTCCCGCTGACTTATGGATACGTCACCACGTTTTGTCATGGTGACACCCGATGACATATCCATACTTTTTGCACTTGCCAAGTCCGCCATTTGCACATTTTTCAAGTTTCATGGGTGATTTTTGGTAGGCATATGTGGAAGACCTTGACGGCGGGGATACTGCCTGGCCCCACCTGACCCCCCTTCCCCCCCACACCCATTTTTTCGGCAACTCACCTGTTAGCAGTGACCTGGCTAGTAAAGACATGTGCCACGGTCTCTCCAGTGACGAAATTCAAGGCGAAAGTGATTCCCAATGTGGAGGACAAAGATTACGTGGCACCAGAGTTTAGTAATGAGCAGAAGTGATGAGGAGGTAACATCGCCAAGGTAAGTGCGGTTATTTGATGTGTTTGGTGAGTGAACAACACTTATATCACCTATATTATTGTGTGAAAACCAATATACTCTAGAACTACATATAAATTTGTACCAAATCAATAAATATATACCTAATTTGAGTGGTTTGAATTAATTACCCCTCCCATAGTTCATTTTCTTTCTAGCCAGGTACCACCATTGAGACTGAACTAGGTGAGGGTATTCTCACCTGTAGCAGCATTTATAAGCTCAGGTGGGCAATTTCTCTATGAATTTTCAATGTTTCTCATAAAAAGTGGAGGTTTTAGCCATTAAAAAAAAAACATCGAAAATTTGCCGGGACTGGGGGAGGTCACTGGTGAAAAATCTGCCAGGACTCGACGGGTTAGCCAGATTTATTCACCAGACATTATTAGCAATGCATTTTATACCGGAAAGTTGTACTTCGTTTAGTTTCTGAGATCTGCAGAACACCACATGATGGTGGAGTGGAAATACAGATACACACATAGATAGATAGATATTTGAAATTAAAATTGATTTTTTAAAAATAAAAATTAGTATACGAGTATCACTTTCAAAAAGAAGTCAAGGTCATTCATATTTAGCTCATGCACTTGGGTTACCCTAGGAGATGGTACTTCACTGACGGTCCAACCCTCACCAGACAGTGCTGATGCCAAGGTTCCTCATGCACCTACTCAGGTACAGTACATGAAACCTTGACCTCTCACGATCCTCATCCTGTGGGGTGCGCTGCCGATCATATTCCTTCTCGCCATGTTGCTGCCTCCTCTAGTTGGGCTAAGGCATCTTGAAGTCCCCCTACCATCTCTTGCTCCAAGACAGAAGACCATTGTCAGGCCTTCTTTTTCATCCTCCCCTTTGTTGTCTTCAAAATCAGGTATCTCAGGATCCTCGTTGAAGAGTTTAGCCGTGGTTAGGAAATCGGTTAATAAACCTGACCCTAGACCGAGTATTCGGAAACCCATCAAGGTTCCCAGTGTTCAGAAACCTGGTAATGGAAGTGCTCAGATATAGCGTCAATCGACTATGGGATCTATAATTCAATGGAATTGTCGTGGTTAACCTGCTAGTTGGGAGGAACTGCATAGCCTTATTGCCCACGGTTCCTCAGTATATATATGTATTCAGGAGACCATGACTGGGAATTCTGCTCTTTTCAGTCCTCCTGGTTACCATAGACTTTATTCTGATATTCATGCTGGCCCATGATATCATGGTTGTATTACTATCCTAGTTCACTGTAATGTCCCATTCCCTTGTGTGAGTCTTTCAACTCCACTGCAGGCTGTTGCCATTCAGATTTTCCTTCGCTGCAATATATATATATATATATATATATATATAT
>JAGKTI010000891.1:26979-54832 GCA_018397915.1 Birgus latro
GCTCGCAACAGTGGTAAGGCCTGTCAAAATGTGCTAACAGTTCTTGAGGTATAAAATGGGTAAAATCATCGTGGGAGAATATTATCGAAGTTGAAAATAAAAAAGAAAACTCTGTGCTTGCGAAAATATGACGCTCAATATTACTGTATAGTAAGGCATGTGAATACGCGATAAAATATCGCTCACCATACTACTGAAGGCCTGTCAATATGTGATAACAGTTCTTGAGGCTGGAAATGGGTAAAATCATCGTGGAAGAATATTATCGAAGTTGAAAATAAAAAAAGAAATACTGTGTGCTTGCGAAAATATCACATTCAATATTACTGTATAGTAAGGCATGTGAATGCGCGATAAAATATCGCTCACAATACTAGTAAAGGCCTGTCAGCATGTGATAACAGTTCTTGAGGTTGAAAATTGGTAAAATCATCGTGGAAGAATATTATCGAATTTGAAAATAAAAAAGAAATACTGTGTGCTTGCGAAAAAATGACGCTCAATACTACTGTACAGGAGGGATGCACAACCGGCGGCCCGCGGGCCGCATGTGGCCCTCAAGCAACCCTCTGGCGGCCCTTAGTAGGTAATAAAAGGTAAAAAATAATAAAAGGTAATAAATTGATAAATAGCAGTTCAGATAATAATTCAAAATGGGCCGTGGACCCAGAACTGGACAAGAAGTGAATGCGTCAGCCACCGTGTCTAGACATTAGTCACTCTAGACGGGAGTCTGTGCCACACTGCCGAGTCGACGGCCTCACTGCCTGAGTACCGACAGTCGTTGTTAGGAACTCTTTCAGAGAGGGTTGATTACTCTTGCTCACAATGGCTGCTAGTACTTCTCTTAGAAAAAATGCAACGCGGAAAAGGAAACCAGAAGATGAACACAGAAAATTTCATGAAATATGGACAGACAAATATTTCTTTGTGGAAAACAGTGCAAATAATATCATACGTTTGATATGCCAGAGTAGCGTAGTTGTTTGAAAGGAGTATAATTTGCACAGGCATTATTTAACAAAGCACAAGTCTTATGAAAATATCACAGGTGAACTACGGAAGAAGAAAATAAAATCACTGATGCAAAATACCAACTAATGTGTGAGAAACAATGTTTGTAAGAAAAATGAACACTATGCAACAACAGTAAGAAAACTCAGGGAGGCGTTTGACGGCATATTTGGAAACCTCAAGAAAGAAAGGAATAACTTGATGTTGTTCAGCAACCCTTTTTCTGTATCACCTGAAGACGTGGAAGTAGAAGCCCAGTTAGAACTGATTGACCTCCAGAACAGCGACATTCTTCATACAAAGTTTAAGGAAGGGGACTTACTCAGTTTCTATAATTGTTTGCCCAAAGATCAATATCCTTATTTGAGAAACAAGGCTGCTATTTATGCAAGCTTATTTGGCTCTACCTATATATGTGAACAAACATTTAGTCTGCTAAGTCGAAACAAGTCAAACATTCGAAGCAGGCTGAGTTTGCGACTGGCAACAACAAAGTTTCAGCCCAACATAAAGAAGCTTGTCTATGAATCAGTGTCAAAAATCGCATTAAGAAGACTGTGTCATGCACGCCAGGTAAGGATTAATCATTGTTTTGTAACGTAATGGATTAAGTACTATATTTCTACCATTAAGCACCTAAAATTTATACATTTTTGTTTAAAATAAATCTTGCGGCCCTCAGTGAGTTTTAAGTTTGATCATGTGGCCCGAGGAGCCCAAAAGGTTGTGCATCCCTGCTGTACAGTAAGACATGTAAATACGCAATAAAATATTGCTCACAGTACTAGTAAAGGCCTGTCAGTATGTGATAAGTATTATGGAAAGTTGAAAAAATATAATGAGTGTAGAAAAGTAAAACGTTAGCCAAAAATTAGAATGTAAGTTCAAAGAACAGCCTCAGGGAGTCAACCGTGACAGAAATCGGCGATTTTCAGGTAGCCGGAAAATGAACATACGTTTATATCACGTATATTTTTGTATGGAAATCATTACATTCTAATACAAAATGTTATTTTTCACCTAATAAATGTATACTGATGTATCAATGTTGGTTTGGTTTAGTTACCACATCATTGACAACGAGAGAACTGCAGCGTGCCTTTATAGAGAACGAGGCCCAGGTGCGCGAGGGTATATCTGTCTAGACCACTTCTGAGCGTAAGTAAGCAATTTCTTGGTGATTTCCCATTGTTTCTCACCAAAAGCGAAAGTTTTAGCCAAAAAACAAAAAGTCAAAAATCGGTCGGGATCGGAGGTAGGCTAGGTAAAAAACCGGTCGGGACTCGGCGGGTTAAATGTCGTCGTAAGAGGATGAGGTGGAAGGGTAAAGTTCCCAAATAATTTGATACAATAAACTCACATGCCCTCCGCTTCTTTGAATTTGCGTACCTTGTAACTCTTAAAATTCTTACAGTACCACTGACGAAGGTCCTGTCTATAATGTAGGTCACTTCCGCACTTCTTACACTTCGGGAAGGAAGGCAGAACACCGTGACTACGTAGGAAATTCGTAGTTTCCTGTTTATTCTTAAAAAAACGAGTGATGGCCTCGTATGCAGTCACAGCACACCCACTACAAGAGGACACCATCGTGGAATTTGAAAATCTAACGCTGTCAATGATTTGATTGGTCCGCCTTTTGGCTGATTTTAATTCCATTGGCCGTGATGTCCGAGCATGCGCTGTACAGGCATGACGTCACGCCCCGGAGTTGCCATGACAGGGAGAAACATCGACGCGAAAGTTTGAAACTGAGGGTAGAGCTAAGGTAATATTATATAGGATTTTTACGTTAAATATTTATTTTTCCGAAAACAAATGTTTAGTGGAATAGATTCAGAATAACATGGTCTACAACGTGGCTGTGTCAGATTTCCTGGATGGAGAAATGTAGTATTCCGAAAATTGACCGGAATTATCATACCTGTTAATGAAGCCTCTCCTAGACGTCCAGGATATGGGCAAATTTGCTGTGATGAGCAGGGTTTGAGAACACTTGCAGGCGCGAAAACCGTTGTTCAATATTTATTCTAGAGACGAGAGTGCGGGATAATAGCGACTTTTAGCTACTGTTGGGTTACAGAGTATAAAGTGCTGATAATAGTTTTAATAATCTAATGATATATAATGTATAATGCAATATTAATATTGATATTGCTGTACAGTATAGCAAAATGCAGTTATGTATGTACTGTACACCACGTAGGTGAAGCAGCATTTAATCAAAAAGCAATATCTGGCAACATTATACATTATACGCAGTATCGTTACCAGACGTCCCTGTTTTAATTAAATTATTTGCATTCCTTAATTGATACATTCTGCAACATTTATGGATTATTACACCTAATTTTATAATCAGTGTAATATTTCACTCAGTTTAAAAGACCAGTTTCTTATAGCAAGGTTTATGAACTTGTAAGAAAATTAAGGTAGGAAATAGGTAAATTTATCAGGTCATTTTCTGAGGACAGAGTACCTTTACATCCTTTCAAAAAGGGTAATTTTCTGGAAAGGGTAAATGATCAACGTAAAAACACATACCTAACCCATAGGCAGCTACATTTACCCTTTTCTTATCCCACATTTTTAACTGCACTATAGGAGGACAGTATGACCAACCCTAGAGGTGCTATGCTGGCTTCTCTGGTGGAGGATGAGGAGTTGGGGGTGCTGAATTCAGATGAAATGATGTACTTTCATAGACTGGTGTTTTCACGACCATTTGTCTCTATATAGGCTCAGCTACTTCTATTTTAGATTTTAGGTGGGGAGTGTTGCCAGATTTGCGTGACAGTGATCACTTCCCGATTATTTCATCTTCTGCTAAGGGTTAGCTACAGTGTCGTCTCCCTTGCCGGTGCCTGGATAAGGCAAACTGGCCACTCTTCACAGAGTTATGTTCCACTGATCGCTCTGTGGACGGTTTAGTTAGTGCTGCTGAGGCGGTGGTAATGCACTCAGCAGCTCACTTATTCCCTAGGCCTTTGGTCGATTTCCTAACCGTCCAGTTCCCTGGTGGACCCCTGAATGCACCTCAGCAGTGAGGGCCAAAGAGGTCGCCTTATCTCGACTTTGCCACAATCGTGGGGACCTTCAATATTTGGTCGCTTTATGGATGGCGTGTGGTGATGCATGTCGCGTGCTGAAGGAGGCCAGATGTTCTTCATGGCGGGAGTAGCTTTCCTTCCTTCGTTGGAGGACTTCTCTCTCCCAAGTATGGAACAGAGTTAGATTTCTGGTAAATTTCCTGTTCCTTCCCCTCCTGTTTTATTTGATGCACATGGGGATGTGAAGGATTTGTCAAGCATTTTGCTGGTGTGTCAAAAAAGAACACTGAATCGCCTTCAGTATGCCATCGTTAATGCTTGGAATCCTGTGGGCTCAACTTCACACTTTCTGGGAGAGTCTTACAATGTCCACTTTTCTGTTTCCGAGCTTTGGGCGGCTTTACAGTGTTTTGATTCGTCTCCTGGTTGTGATGATATTCAGTACGCCTTTTTACGTCATATGTCTGAAGAATCCCTTTCCTTTTTACCGGTGCAATATAATAGAATTTAGTGTACTGGTGAGTTTCCATCTTTTTGGGGTGTTGCTGTGGTTATCCCCATCCCTAAGACCGGAAAGGATTGTCTGCAGGCAACAAATTGTCGTCCCATCTCTTTGATCACTTGTGTATGCAAGGTGTCGGAGAAGATGGTAAATGTCTGGCTTATGTGGTATTTGGAGAGGGGCAATTACTTATAACCAATCTAGTATTGTTATCGTAAACTGGGATCTATCATTGATGCCCCGCTGTCCTTGGAATCCTCTGTCTGTGAGGCTTTCTCCACTGACAACACCAGGTCACTCTATTTGGTCTGTAGAAGGCATACGACACTGCCTGGCGTTATGCATTTTACATTATCTTCATGCATTTGGTCTTGTGTGTTTGTATTCAGCAGTTTTTTATTCAACCATTTCTTAACCTTTTAAGCGCCAACGTTCCCATTTTGGGAACATTGAAACTAAAATTAATATAAAATCATATAGCAATTTCTTTTCACTAAGCACTGAGATATTTTGTTTGATGGTTGCTTAGTATTACATATCAGAATAATGTATGTACTCCAAATATAATATCTATTTTTCATTCTTTATTTCCACTAATGTTTCATCGTTTTGGATATTTTTCTTTTGAATTCAATCATTACTTAGTTACTTCATCCACTGTCTGGAAACCTACATGTTATTTTCCATTGGACAATAATTTCACAGTTAAGGGTAACAGTAATTTGAATTTATAGTATTTATGTTACTTTCTATCAATATATTTTAGACGTTCCCAAAATGGGAACGTTGGCATATTGCCATATCACATCGCCTTCACGGGACGTAGGTTGACAAGTGTTACCTTACACATGCTGAAACAAGTTGATGCTTGCTACAGCTGGATCTACTTACTGGATATAAGCTCAGTGACCGTGCCCCGAGTGCCAGCTTGTATGTGCTCGTCTTCAAACTCAAATACCAGGATTTTACTGATAATATGGACACATCAAAATTTTACAGGTTAGCAAAATTTTCTCGTTTTCATTTTGTGTGTGTGTGTGTGTGTGTGTGTGTGTGTGTGTGTGTTAACAAGTAATGATGATTTTCATGATATTCTAGTTTATCTATTACAATGATGGGAATTTCCATTAGGTTTACATTTTTCTATACATATTATAGAGACGGTTTTCCTTTCTTTTCAGTTCTGGAAGATCTATCACTAGATTCAGATATCTTCAAACAGCGAATGATGATGCTGTTGAGAAGAGCAAGAGCCATGAAGTGGATGTGATACTACTCCCCCCAACTGCAGGAGATCAGCCTATAGACAGTGATGAGGAACATGATGATCTCCTTGATAATGACTAGATTCCAAATGAAGTTAGTGGGGAAGTAGAAGTTCACGAAGAAGTAGAAGAGGAAGATACTGAGGATGAAAGTGGTAACGAAAAAACTCAGCGATGGAGGAAGGCTGAAAGGTTATCTCTACAATCTCACTGTGTACCTCCAAAGGTGGGTGAGGACCACAGTGGCAAGGAACCTTTTGAAGTATTCAACATGTTCTTTGGACCTGAGATTATTCACCACATCACTGAGCAAGCAAATCTGTATGCAGTGAGAGACAAAAATCAGTCAAATTTCCATATTACTGAGGAAGAAATTCGTAAGTTCTTGGGACTCTTGATTATAAGTGGATACCACAGTCTGCCATCTGAAAATGATTACTGGTCCACAAGTGAAGATATTGATGCACCTGTGTTTGGAAAAACAATGAGCTGGGACAGATTCCGTACCATCAAAAGGTATTTGCACCTTGCTGATAACAATAGATTAGTAGCCTCGAAGATGGCCAAAGTCTTGCCTTTACTGGAAATGATCAAAAAGAATTGTCGGCAGTTTGGTGTATTTCATGAACTATTGAGCGTCGACGAAGCAATGATTCCTTATCATGGTCACCATAGTGCTAAACAGTTTATAAGACACAAGCCAGTAAGATTTGGATACAAAATGTGGATGTTATGTGGAGTAGATGGCTATCCTTACAACTTCTCTATCTACTGTGGCAAAGAGGGTGACAGTAAGATCCCTCTGGGATCCTTTGTTGTGAATGAGATGTTGCAGCCAGTTGAAAGTGGTGACCGTCATGTAGTGTTTTGATAATTTTTTCACAAGCCATATTTTGCTGACTGAATTAGCTGGAAAGGGTATTCACGCCTGTGGAACAGTTCGAGAAAACAGAACAGGGAAGTGTCCTCTCCCATCAAAGAAAGAAGTTGAAAAGCAAGAGCGAGGATTTTTTAACTACAGATCTGACGGTACTGTACTGTGTGCAAAGTGGAATGATAACTCTACTGTGACTGTTGCTAGCAACTATTATGGTGTGAATCCAGTTCACACAGTAGAACTGCGTGTGAAGAAAGAGAACAAGAAGTTAGTCTCTCAGCCACATCTAATGGGAGGCGTTGATGTCTGTGACAGAATGCTGGCATCATACAGACCACAGTTACGTTCAAAAAAGTGGTGGTGGAACATTTTCTCTAATATGCTAAACATGGCGGTAGTGGCTGCTTAAATATTTCACCAACATACTAATGGATCAGCAGATAAGTCACATCTTCACTTCAGGAGAGAAATTGCACGAGCACTAATAAAAGCTGATGAGATGAGAAAGAGGCGAGGAGGACCCTCGGCACAACCAGCTAAAGCAGTAAGGTATGACGAAATCAATCACTTTCTTGTGTCGTGCTCTTAAGGCAGATGCTGTTTGTGCATGAAGAACATCTGTCAGCAGTGCACACAGTGTGAAAAAAAGAATGCATAAAGGGTGCAGTGAGGAGTACCACAAAAAATAGATTCTATTGTAAAATATATGACAAACAGAATATAGTGAGATATAATTTTGTCACGAGTGATATTCAAGGGTTATTTTCTGATCATAAAAATGTGATTTTTCTTTTTCTTTCTGGCTTAATGTAATTGCAATCTTGTAAAGGGAAAATAAATTGAAAAATGATAAAGAATTGTTTCAATTTTACTTTGAGGTAGTATTAGGTATATGAACATACCAAAGTTCCCAATTTGGGAACATCCAAAATCTATATGAAAAAAAAAAAAACATTTGTGAAAAAATTATACATGGATTGTTGTTTGGCCATCAGTATGAATATATATTCCATAAATGGGTCACAAGATCATAAGTCAGCCATTAAAGGGTTAAGGATCCGAGTGGGAGGAGTGCTTTCTAATGCTCGTGCACTTGAAGATGTGGTACTACAGGGAAGTATCCTAGTGTTACTTTTTTTGCTGTGGCCATCAACAGTGTAATCAGTGTACTTCCTGATGGTGTATGAGGCTCATTATACGTAGATGACCTCTCAGTTTCCTTCACTGCATCTAGGATGTCTCTGATAGAGAGGAAGTTGCAGCTGACTCTTAACAGAATTTCTGAGTAGGCTGAGTCTCGTGGCCTCAGTTTTTTTTTTTTTTCTTAGCAAAAACAGTGGATGCATTTCTGTCGTCTTCGGGGGGTTCACCCAGGCCCTGACTTGTATCTTTATGGGTGGAGGATATCCTGTGTGGAAGAGACTCTGTTTTGGGGTCTTGTGTTTGATAGACGACTAACGTGGGTTCCTTATGTTCGTTCAGTGAAGACATCTTGTATTAAAGCTTTGAGTCTTCTGAGGATTTGTGGACATATTTCTTGGCGTGCTGATCGTCAGATCCTCATCCCCTTGCATAGATCTCCTATCCTTTGTAGGTATGGGTGTGATATCTTCTCTGCAACCGATGCCTGTCTCTGGATGTTAGATTCTGTGGATCTTGCTGGTATATGACTGTTTCTTGTGCCATTGTCTCCCTGGATTCTCGATCACCTGTTTATGACTCCCGTCCTAGTTTCTCGAAGCCCTTTGGTTACAGGGTCCGGTCTGTTATGTTAGTCCTCTCTGTTCCAAGACTGGCAGTCTGTCCACATCGGATCCCGAGGGTGGTTTCTGGCTGCTCCCTCGTAGTTATATTTTGTAGGTCTGTTTTTGGGAAAAAAAACAAAAAAAAAAGGCTTATTTCCCTTTCAGGTGTCACTATCTCTCGTTTTAAACGTATCTCCACTCATGAGGATTCTGTCCCTGTCTATGCTGATGGATATAAGACTGATACTGGAGTAGGCTTTGGTGTTGTTTTCCCTTCCTTCAGTAGGGGGGGGGGGGTGGCTTTCCTGGTGTTGCTTCAGCGTATACAGCAGAACTGACTGCAATTTTACTTACTTCCTAAATCATTTTTTGCTCTCCCCCAATCTTCTTTTGTGATTTTTAGTGAGTTCCATCACTGGTGTTTTTTAACACAACCCATCAACTGGTTTTATCAATTTTAGAATGGCTTTATCATCTTGGCCATCGTGGCTTTTGTGTATTTTTCTGCTCGGTTCCCACACAAGTTGGTGTGGCGGGCACTGAGAGGGCAAATATTTTAGCTAAAGCTGCATCTTCTCAGCAACCACCTACCGACTAACCGGTTCCCGCTTCTGATGTAACATCTTACTTGCGATACGAGATTCGTATGTGTTGACAGAGACAGTGGGTTGGTGTTGCTCATAAAAACCGAAAAGAAATTTTGCACAGAGTGTCTGTGCCGAGGCTTCTCCCGTCCATGCCTCGGCAGTTGGAGGTGGCTCTTACCAGGTTTTGCACTGGGCATTCTTAAACTAGGCATGGGTTCTTGATGAGTGGTGGGACTCAAACGTACTGTGATGATTGCCTTGTTCCCTTTACTACCCGAAACTTCCTGTTTGTGTGTGCATGTCTGGGGGACCTACGTCACAGATTCCACCGTAGGCATAAAGGGACAGATGGTGCCTACTGTCTGTCCTCGATGCTTTGTGGAGCCTCCTGCGATTTTACATATACCTCCTTTTACTGAGAAGTCCTACGGACACTGGCGTCTGGCAGGATGGCTGAAAAATTGTATCACGTGGGGTGAGGGGAGCGCCAAGTTGCCAAATAGAATCTGCTGGACGCATGCGGCTGGCAGATGCTATTTGTCAGAATTTAATTTGTTTGGGTTGGGGTTTTGCAGGCCGGATTGATATGCTTATGCCAAACAGGTTGGTAGGCCAGACACTAGACCTTAGCGGGCCGGACCTGGCCTGTGGGTTGGAGGTTGTCCTTGTATTAAATATAAATGACGACCGATTTCGAAGGTGATATACTCGATTTTATTTTATAAATTTCTTATTTTCTGTTGAAATATCTCAGAAAGTAATTGAGATACAGATGTTTGGTTAAAAGTCCCGTGATAAAAATGTGCTAAGGAGTTTTGGTTTAATATTTTGCCATTTAACTGGGTTAAAACTTCTGAATTCAAATAGGCTAAGGTTTTTCTTTGCAACAGATTTTAGAGAAAACCACAAATACTTTAACCCGTACTTTGCCAGGAACATAGATCTACATCTTACAGCATCAAGAAATCATTGGAAGCCACCGGAGTAAAATGGAAGGCAATAATATAGCTCGCTATCTTTAGACATTTCTCTGTTTCTCCTAACACACTGTTTTAGGATTGCTAGAGGTGAGCGACAGAGGTGAGTGACCCTCACATGCTGGGCAATATTTACCGAATTCATCACCTCACTACGGGCAGTTTTTTGGAAACCCCTGAAAATTGCTCCTTTTCAAACCCTAATATCTCGGCAAGTTTAGCACTTAGGGAAACAAATTAACAGCCATTTTGCTCATCAACTCTTTTTCTTCCAAATAAAAGTGTCGTAACTCTAAATATTAGTTCTGTATCATAGAGAGGTAGAGAGAGTGAGTAAGATAGAAGGGGGAAAGGAAGTGACATACAGTTTCTCTGGGGAACGCTAGATTGCATTGTGTCATCAGCTCCGCTAGGAGGTGACATAGTTCACACTTTTGTCACCAAGGAAGAGACACACACATACAGTGTTCTAGAATGATCTGGGGCACGCATAGTCCACGTGACAAGGCTTTCCCTAGACCAGAAAAGACAGGACGAGATTCAGATTGACGAGATTGGGCAGAGGGGCAACGCCTACGCAAGAAGTGGGAGAAGAGAGCCCCTAGAGTTATCTTGCATACACTAAGTTAATCTTGATCTTCCCTTGAAGACAATAAAAACTAAGATCACTCCAAATTATATTTAAACCTCCCCTGAAGTTATTTATCTACAACCGCCTTCCGGTCATCGCCTACGAGATTGGTGAACAGCGATAGGGATAAGACATACCACGTCACGAGATTGTTGTGCAGCAGTAACTACGAACCCACTACGTCACGTATACTACGGTAAAGTACGAACCAACGCCTACCAACTAACAAGTCTATGAGCCTATTAGCCTACAAATAAAGAAATCTACGAGTTTACATTATCAAAACTGATAAAGAAGCAACGCTACAATTGAAGTAACGAGTTTATACGCAACTTACTTTTGTCCCTAATCACGTCTCTACAAGAAACTCTACAAGCATCTCAAGAAACTACAATTCTACGAGAAGAAGCGAGTATATGGCAAGAAGAACGAGTTACGAGTGAGGAAGAAACAGCCAAACGAAGTAGCAAGAGGACTCGCGTACCACGACTACAATTCTATAGTGTAGTTCATAAGCAAGACGATACGGCAACTAAGATCAGCTTCAGTTCTACATTTGATTCAACATTATCAAGATACAAGATTTTTACGACGAACCAGTGAACTGCAATTATCAATACTGCAACGCAAGAAGCAAATAAACCAATTGACTCACATCCCCACGACTTACTCTAAAACCCAAACCTACCCCACTTAAGCTAAATGGGCGAGTACAACTCCCACCCCACAACTTACAAACCCCCACCAAACCCCACTTAATCACCAACCACCCTACGTCCCCAACCACCACACTAAGGCAGAGCTGACAAGGTCAAGACTAGGCAGCACACCAGAGCTCTCACTCACCACTCATCTTACTCATTGTTACTCATCATTACTCATCGTTACTCAGTTACCCACCACGGCTGCCAGAGTGAGAAGTTGCTGACCTAATGTTTTGCTGAGGAGCCAAGAACTACCACAACACTGTGTCAGTCAACCCGTAGCTGACAGCAGCAATCACCACCTGCGCCATCACTATCAACATTTCCATCACGGAAAAAGATTAGTAAGTTACACAGTTACTTCATTTACGCAGTACACATTGATAGACACAGTGATAGACATAAATCTTTTGCACAACAAATAACACGTACTGTACATTTACAACTTACATACAAATAACTACATCAATTAACTACATTATCTCAGTCACTAAGTGCTTGTTCCAACAATAACAATTACATACTGTATATATATTCATTCATTTACTCTCAACGAGTGCTACATTTGTACTTACATAAAACACGTGTTTCATTATTAGAACCAAGCAACAATCGATCTACAAGTGATAATAAAACAGACCAAGACATTAACCAAGTGACCTATTACAAGGAAATTAACAAACGGTTATTAACTATAGCTATCGTGCCTAGACAAATTAAATTACAAGGAAAAGAATAGAAACAAACATAATGGCAACAACGAATGTTTTTAGCAAGAATGGACATCATCTTTCATTAAAGACTTTCACACAATGCTGACCTATACACTGCCACATACACAACATAGATACGAACGAACAACAAGAGATTGTATATAGTTAGTTGTATATAATGTAAATATTTGTATAACATAACAAAATAAGTGGTTATATAGTCACATAATAGTGTTAAAAAAGGGTCTCAACGATTATCCATCAATTATACAACCTCGGACACCACCGAAAAACAAATAAACATGAATGAAGAAAATAAAAATAATATAAAAATAAATTACGATCACATAGCAACAAATAAAAGTAGGTGCAACTGTTGTTATATATGTCTGTATGTTTATGTATATGTATGAAGTATTTCTGTATGTGAAGCAACGAACAAAGCTATTGTCTCCGTGAGTCAGTTGCAAGGTACACTATCACTATCAACGACTGCAGCATGACTACATTCGCTATGATTATGAGTCTTATAATACATGTTGTGTAATATTACTATAGCAAGTGTATAGATGACTTATTCATAATATAACTGATTGCTGTACCATGCTATTCAGTTGCTACTATTGTAACTTACTATGTATCATAGAATGTGATTGTACAATACTACAATACTACTGCAGTTGATACATAATATTAGTGCAGTTAATACAATACTACTTCAATTACTACAATACCTACAATATTAGTGCAGATACTACAATATTGCTGCAATTACTTCAATATTAACTACAAACGCTAACATTAATACAATTATGTACGTTACAATACTACTACAATTAATTAATACAATTATGTAATAATAACATTCATACTATGTAACTACAAGGTTCCTACAATTCTGCTGTTACCAGAATTATGTATTTCACTTACTCATCATACAAGTTGAGTGCAACATTAGTCATGGATGTATTTATTACATTCATATAACGTAATTACAATGTTTCTTCAGTTCTGTTTTTACCAGAATTATGTGTTTCCCTTAGTCATCATGCAAGTTGAGTGTAAAAATAGGCATTACTCAGCATATCACTTTGTGTATTGTAATGACCTAGTAATTTTACCAATGCACAAATATATATGTGTGGCTGTAATAGCTAGTATTATACATATTCATACAATGTACTAACTTAGTAATATTACCATGAACCTATTTCCAGTTCGCTACCTACGTCATATTATCAGTCAAGGCACACATACACATAGTTTTGAAGTCTTACATTCCAGTGCAGAAGTCTTATGCTTTAAAAATTTAAGTAATTGTTCATGTAACATTCATAATAGATAATCTGTTCACTCTTACTCCCTTATGAACATTCAAGTGAGACCCGCTGAGTAAAGACAGATTGTACATATGTGAATATTTCGAATAGAAATTTTTATATTAACCCGCCGAGTCCCACAGACGTACGATGCACGTCTCTACTTTTTTCCGCGGACAGACCCAACGACATGCATCGTACGTCATGCAGTTGCAAAGCCCATTGTGTGCACATTTTTCAACATTCGCGGGTGATTTTTGGTAGGCATATGTGGAAGACCTTCCTCTACCTGCTGTCAAGCGGGGATACTGCCTGGCCCCACCTAACCCCTCCTTCACACCCCCTCCCCCCAACACTGGGCAATTCACCTGTTAGCAGTAACCTAGCCAGTAAATGTATGTTGCCCCACAGTCTCTCCAATGACGAAATTCATGGAGAAAGTGATTCCTGAGGTGGAGGACAAAGAAACAAAGAAGCCAGAGGTAGAAACAAACAGAAGTAATGAGGTGGTAATGTCGTAAAGGAAGCTGGCATATACTTGGGGTTTGGGGTGAGTGAACATTGCTTATAAACGCCTATATTATTGTGTGAAAACCAATATAGACTTGTACTACACATAAATTCGTACCGAATAAATAAAATAAATACGTAATTTAAAGTGGCTTGAATTAGTTAACCCTTCCATAGTTCGTTTTTTTTTTTTTTTTTTTTTTAGCCAAGTACCCTGAAAAAGAAGGAAAACGTAAGGTTGAGTGACACCTGTATCAACATTTTTTTACCTCAGGATCGCGATTTCTCTATGAATTTTCGATGTTTCTCACCAAAAGCGAAGATTTCAACCAAAAAACAAAAAGCCGAAAATCGGTCTGGATCTGGGGGTAGGCTGGGTAAAAAACCGGTCGGGACTGGACGGGTAAAAATAAAATAAAATTGAACTAATGTTATTCTTATAACAATGTCACTATAATTCATATATATGTAATACAAATATGTATATTAGTAGCTTTTGCTGTACTCTTAGCATTGTAAAGCACTTCCATATAGGCAAATATCTATACAATATTCAATATACCTAAAATTTTTGCTCAATCTCTTGCATATAAAACATATTTACAACTATTCCATTTAACTATGTGTAACTATTGCGATGCGTCGTGGGTCCGCTGCTGGCCGTGACCGAGCGATGTCGTAACTCTAAATATTAGTTGTGTATCATAGAGAGGTAGAGAGAGTGAGTAAAATAGAAGGGGAAAGGAAATGCCGTTTTCAGTTTCGTCATCAGCTCCTCTAGGAAGTGACATAGTTCACATGTCTCCAAGGAAGAGACACACACATACAGTGTTCTAGAATGATCTGGGACACGCATAGTCCACGTGACAAGGCTTTTCCTTAGACCAGAAAAGACAGGACGAGATTCAGATTGACGAGAGAGGGCAGAGGGGCAACGCCTACGCAAGAAGTGGGAGAAGAGAGCCCCTAGAGTTATCTAGCATACACTAAGTTAATCTTGATCTTCCCTTGAAGACAATAAAAACTAAGATCACTCCAAATTATATTTAAACCTCCCCTGAAGTTATTTATCTACAACCGCCTTCGGCCATCACCTACGAGATTGGTGAACAGCGGTAGGGATACGACATACCACGTTACAAGAAAAGTATCTTCATGTCTCTAGGTCATGGCATTGATGAGTCATTACGCGATAAAGAAAACTCATTTTCTCTGCGAGGGCAGAGTAAGAGCAGGACGTGTTCGTGCGACTGCCTGTGGTGTCGGCTATGACTTTGCTTTCAGTGTGATAACTACCTACACTACTAGATAAAATGGACACTGTTGCATCCAAGGCATGCCTTATGGAACTATCACTGAGCTCTTTTCTTGTAGTCTTGGAAAGAGGCTTGGCAGGGACAGATGATGCAAGGGTCCACATAGGGCAGGGACGGAATCGGAGAGAGACATAAGGAAACATTGTCCTGCACCTGGCAGTCACACAAACAACTAAGGGATGCTTGCCTCGGGTGCCGGGAGGTTATCCCCACACTTTGGTGATGAGATCAAGTTGCGAACACCTCAAATTGTGGCGCAAAAACACTTGTGGTTATAGCCCTCACCCGGCCCCCCTTATCCACCAATTTCACGTCAGATATAACCATCACCCGGCGCTTAGGTATTGAAGCTTTCTTATTGTGCTTACACTTTTACAGTTGGAAAATAGTTTTTTTCTCTTCACATTTCTTTCTTCGATCCTGATGATATTTCACATGAAGGTTCCCTACGGTAAAGCAAGACATTGTGCTAGATATAAATGACCTTGACATGTCAAGGAGATATACTAGTTTTTATTCTAAAAAATATAATTTGAAAAATAAATATCTCAGAAACTAATTTGTTGAAAATCATATGATAAAAATGGTTTTTGAATAATTTTGGCTTATTATTTTGCCAATTAGCCTAGTGAAAAATACCAAATTCAAATTTGCCCAGTTTTTGTCTTTGCAACACTTTTTATGGAAAATCATAAAAGCTTGAAAGCTCTAATTTTCCAGATATCTAGGTCTGGTTCCTCTTCTGATCTAAAAGGAATATGACAGTTAAATAAACAGTTATTTACACGTGCATTCTTTGCCACCATGGTATTCAGATCCCATGCTTATGTTACACAAGAAGTTACCTTATTGTCTTCAGATCTTGTTTATAGTGCACATTCCTTACGTTCTGTTAATAAGGGCATCGAGGCTTCATTATGGTGCGTGCACAATTAGAGGAGGTAACTAGTTAATATTTTTCATTCTGCACTTTCTTCTTTGATCTCGATGATATTTCACATGAAGGTACCCTAGGGTAACACAAGTGATTGTGCAAAATAAAAATGACCTTGATATCTTTTTGAATGTGGCATACTCATTTTTATTTAAAAATGTCAGTTTGAAATTCAAATATCTCAGAAACTAAATGAGATACAACTTTTTGGTTTAAAATGCAATAATTAAGGTGTTTGCTGAATAATTCTTGCTAATTATTTTGCCATTAAGCCTATCGGAAAACACTGAATTCAAACATGCTCATTTTTTTTCTTTGCAACATGTTTTACAGTAAATCACAAAAGCTTCAAAGCTGTAATGCTTCACATATTTAGCTATGATTCCCCTTATTATATAAAAGTTAAATATACAGTTAGACATTCATTGAGACAACCATAAAATTTACACATGGCATTCTTGACACATTTGTCATCATATTCCTCCTTGATTCGACACACGAAGTTGCCTTAGACTTTTCAGATTTTGTTTATACTTTCTCTTTTGTTCATACCGTATATTTTCTATGGTAATGTCTCCTTATTGTGGCTAAACAATAGGAATAAGTTACTGGTTATTATTTGTTTTTGCATTTTATTTTTTGATCATGATATTTTTCACCATGGTGCCCTAAGATAACCCGAGTATTTGTTCCAATTATAGTTGACCTTGGCCTAATTTGTAAGGTGGTGTTCTCATTTTTTCCTACAAATAAAACAGTTGAAATTTATATATCTCAGAAACGAATATATAAACATACATTTGGTTGCAATTTTCTACAATAAATAGGTTTGTTGAATAATTTTGGCTTAATATTTTGCCATTTAGAAAACTGGAAAGTACCGAATTCCAATCTGCTTTTATTTTTTCTTTGCAACACATTTTAGAGAGACCTACAAAGGCTTTAAACTTTAAAGTTTCCAGATATATAGCTTTGGTTCCTCTTATGAACCTATAGGAATATGGTTACAGTTAAGCATACTGTTATCCAGCTATTGAGACAATCGAAAAATTTGCACAAGCGTTCTTCGAGACCATTGTCGTCAGATCCTTTGTTGTTGTAAAAGAATTTACCTTAGGGTTTTCAGAGCTTGTTTATAATAAACATACTGTTTATATCGTACACAGTTATGGTAGAGGTATACTATTGTGACTACATAATATGAATAAGTAACTGGGGGAGGTTCACCATTCAACCCATTGCATCCAGGTGACATGTATATGTGATGACTCGGGGATATCCGGGTGGCACATATAAATCTAGTGTTTCGTGGCATTATTTGAATATTCTGCAAGTTATTTTCACCACATGCAGCCAGTGGCAATCCTCCTGCACGTGCATCCGAGTCACACTTCAATTACCTGCGTATCTCTGTAATGGATAGACCTACAAAAATAGTTTTCCCTGTGTCCGGATCCTCGGCTGAGTGCCCACAGCCGCTGACTTCAACATCAATAAAGTCCAAAGGCCAGAAAAGAAATGACCGTAGTGATACTGCGATAGGGAGAGGTGACATTATCGCCAACTGTGAGTGGAGAACGTGACTCTTCCTCGAAAATAGAGATCGCCATGTTGAGTGCCGATATTTATGTATTGCATGAGGAGGGTGAATTACGTGTGCCCATCGTTTCCACCTGTATGTTCACCTGCTATTTCCGATGATGGGAATGGTTCAGAAGGTAGTGACGATCCTGGAGAGGAGGATATTGACATGGATCAGGGGACAGAAGAGGAGGTAGAGAGTGGAGATAGGGAGGAGGTGAAGGAGGGAGGGGGAAGGAAGCACGGTGTGGCAATACTACCGCTGTGTCAATTTACGTGAATAATATTATGGTAGCAGAAAGCTTGTTTCATGATGAAATCACTGCCTTATTTTTTATGAAAGTTTTCATGTCTATGTTTGTTTCGATGAAAAGTACAAATCACAGGAAAAAAAATCTGTTACAGTGGAAAATACAATGGAGTGGAAAAAGGAGGGAGGTGGAGGGAGGAGGAAATGCAGTGAGGGATGCCTCACACCACCGCTGTGGCTATTTACGTGAATAATGGAAGCAGAAAGATTGTCTTATGATGAAATTAGTGCCTTATTTTTGATTGACAGTTTTCATTTGTGTGTATTATGGTGAAAAACTACAAATCATAGGGAAAAAAATTCTGTTATATTGAAAAATATTATCAATTATGGACAGTATGTGCATAACTTTTCTTCACAATATCTCCGTGTGTATGTGTGTGTGTGTGTGTGTGTGTGTGTGTGTGTTTTAGGCGATGGTGTGAAGCCGTGGTGAGATGAGCAGGTACCCATGAGCTAGCCTGCCTCAAGGTCGTTGCCATGGTTACTGGACTCGCAGCAGCAATCACAACACAATTTTGGGAAATATATATACGAAAATATTGTTTGTGGTGGATTGTGGTCTTCTGGAAGTGTTATTATTGTGAAGGGCTAGTCTAAGCCTTGGTTGTGTCACCGCACCTCTGCCACGCATTCCAACACAGGCAAAAAAAACAAAAATTGCCCCCTTTCCCCACTCACCCTCTCTGACTACACGCACTTCACGGACCATATGAGGCAATCAGGTTGAAGTTGAAGAATTGTTGAGTGTTATGACACCTATTTATTTATTTATTTATTTTATTTTCGGTTATTAGTTGATATATTACTCGTAAGGTTTAAAAACAGCCGATTTTCTCAGAAATGCCCGTCTCAGAGAAGGGTTGGCAGGAATATATGCCGGACACGATGGGTTTAATAATGAAACTTACTGTTTTCATCAGTATTATCATTATTTAGCTTCATCATATAGATTGTAAAGCTTGTTTTCTTTAGTAGTATTATTTAACTTTGCAAAATAATTGGTGAAGGTTCTTGTTTTTTTCAGTATTGATATTTTTCTTTGCACTGTTTTTCTTCTTCAACCTTGAATGTATTATATGTGAATATAATCTTGGTTAATCCAAGTGTGTATGCTAAATACAAATTACTCTGTCCTATTATTGAAGGTAGTATATTTATTACTCTAAAAATTTCATATACAAAATTGAAATTATCTCAGAGATACAGATATTTGGTTGAATATTCGGTGATACAAATGTTTGGTGGAGTTTTGGTTTAATATTCTGCCATTTAACATGGTGAAAATTTCGGAATTCAAATCGGGTCCGTTTTTTCTTTGCAACATGTTTTAGAGAAAAAAATCAAATGATTCAATTCTGTAACTTTCAAGATATGTAACTGAGGTCCCTCCTCTTATTGTCTGAAAGGAATATATTTCAAGTTAAACATAAATTTTCCGGTTACTAAGACAAACGTAAAATATACATGTGTTCTTCAGCATCTTTGTCATCAGATCCCTTGTTGATGTTACACAAGAAGTTACCTTAGGGTCTATAGATTTTGTTTATATTATGCATACCGTATATACCATAAAAAGGTCTGGCAAAAGTTCCTTATTTTGGCTATACAGTAAAAACATGTACTTAATTATTGGTCTTCTTTGCAGTTCTTTTTCTTCGATTTTGATGATATTAAACATTAAGGTACCCAAAGGTACCCCAAGTCCTAGTGCCAAAAATAAATAACATTAACTTCCCCCCTGGGGGTAGGGTTTTTTTTTTTTTAAATTCTCCCCCAGTATCCCTGCTTGTCGTATGAGGCGACTAAAAGGCTTGGTGGTGGGTTAGTGCCCCACTCTGTAAAACAACTAACTAAAAATTCGAAACAAGAAGCCTCGGACCAGGACTGATCAAAAGTTGACGACAAAGGACCGAACAAAGGACTTGTTATGGATAGCGATGTGGAATGTAAAGGGTATAAATGATGAGGTGAAAGAAAGAGAGATTGTACAGGTGCTTGAGGGTGTGAGAGTGGATATAAATGGACTAACTGAAACTAAATGGCGAGGTGAGAGTGTGAGAGAATCGGAGTATGGATGGGGTATGTGTGCGGGAGTAGGTGAGAATGAGAGGGCAAAAGAAGGAGTGTGTATTGCTGTGAGTAACAGATGGAAGGAGAATTTAAGAGAGTATGGATGAGTACACTCAAGGATTGTGTGGGTAAGAGTGAAAAGTTGGAATACAAATGTGGGCAATTGTGTGCGTGTATGCGCCAACGCAAGATCGTGTAAGGTGAGTGAGAGAAGAGTTCTGGACAAATGTGGAAGCGTGCTTGGAAAAGTTTGAAAGGAATGAGAGAGTGGTTTGGACAAATGTGGAAGCGTGCTTGGAAAAGTTTGAAAGGAATGAGAGAGTGGTTTGGAATGTGAAGGTGGATGGAGTGGTTGCTGAGTGGAGTGTGCCTGCAGAGATGGATGAGAATGGTAGAGCTTTAGTGGACATTTGTCCTGGGAGGGGGTTGTAATAGCTAATACCTTCTTCAGGAACAAAATGATCCTTAGGTATACATGGCAAGTGATGAGAAGGGTTGATGGTGAACTGAATGAGTGGAAGGCAATGATTGATTATGTGTGTGTGGATGAAAGGATGAGACGGTGAGTAATTGATGCAAGAGTATATAGAGGTTGGTGGCGGTCAGAATCAAAGTCCAAAATAAATGGAGGAAGAGAAGAAGGGAAAGACAGGAAGAAGTAGTTCTTACAAGGAGGGTAGAAAAGTTTCAAGAGGATGGAATAAAGGCATAATATAAAAGGGAAGTGGAGGAGCGATTGGGTAAATATAGATTGGAGCAGATGGGGGAGGTGGAAGGTGTGTTCAAGATATTCACAGAAGAAATCTGTGCAGCATGTGAGGTGGTGTGTGGGGTGACGAGAAAACGAAAAGGGGTTCAGGGAACAGCATGGTGGACTGAAGAGGTAAGAGAAGCTGTGGCACAAAAGAAGAAAGCATATAATAAGTGGATGAGGAACAGGGGCGTCGAAGAAGTTGAGAGACGGGAGAGAGAGTTACTGTATATGTACAGAGGAGGATAGAGGTGAAAAGATTAGTAAGAGAGAGTAAGAAGAGAGTGGATGAGGAATTTGGACGGAATTTGAGAGTAAAGTGGAGAGAATGCAAGAAAATGTTCTGGAAAGAGGTAAAGAGAGTTAGACAGGGTGCCATATAAGTTAGGTGGGGTGTGAAAGATCAAAATGGTAGATTACTAGTGGAGAAGGGAGAAAAAGTGAACAGATGGAGAGAACACTTAAATGAATTGTTGAACATAGAGAATAAAAGTAATGCAAGTATAAGTGACTGGAGAATGACTGGGAGAAGGAGGGTTGTGAGAAGAGAGGAAGAAATTAGTAGAATGGAAGTGGTGGAAGCAAGCCCCAGGAATTGATGGAGTGTGTGGTGAAATGCTGAAGCATGGGAGAGATAGTAATAGAATGGATGTGGAAGGAGTGCAGATTGGCCTGGGAGGAAGGTAGAGTCCCGGAGGATTGGAAGTCAGGTATAATTATTCCCCTGCAGAAAGGAAAAGGGGAAAACTAAGCGTGTGGTAATCATGGAAGCATTTGCCTTCTAAGTGTAATAGGAAAACTATATGGTAGGATACTTATTGACAGAGTTAGGGAAATAACAGAAGAATTAGTTTCAGAAGAACAGGAAGATTATACGAAGGGAAGAGATTGTCTGGACCAGATATTCATTCTTAGATCTCTAGCGGAAAAGGTTCTAAAGAAGGAAAAGAAGTTGCACGCAGCCTTCATGGATTTGGAGAAAGGATATGATTCCGCAGATAGACAAGGATTGTGGAAAGTATTAAAAATATATGGAGTGGGTGGGAAGTTGTTGAAGGCCGTGAAGAGTATGTATGAGGGTGCTAAGGCTGCAGTGTGTGTGGATGGCAAACTGAGTGAATTTTTCCATTTGAAGGTTGGATTGAAACAAGGATGTGTCATGTGTTCAATCTGTATATGGATGGGGTCATAAAAGAGATACAAGGTAGGGCAGTGGATGCTGGAGTGGCCTTAGGGAGTGTTTGGAAACTCCCTGTACTGTTGTTTGCAGGTGATATCGTGTTGTTGAGTGAAGACGAAGGGGAGCTGCAAGGCTTGGTAAATGAGTTTGGGAGAGTGTGTAACATACAGAATCTAAAGGTGAATGTAGGGAAGAGTAAAGTGATGGGCTTCGAGAGAAGTGAAGTCAGTGAATTTACAGTGGAGGAGGAGGATATGGAGAATGTGAGTGAATTTAAGTACTTGGGTAGTGTGATGAGTAAGGATGGAAGTTTGGAGGGTGAAGTGCCTGAAAGGGTGCAGCAGGGAAGAATGGTTACTGGTTCCTTGAAACAGTGATAAGAAACAGGAAAGTGAGCATGGAAGTGAAAAAGCTGCTACATGACAGTATTGTGATACCAACTCTAACATATGGAAGCTAAGCTTGGACCCTGTTGGAATGATAGAAGTCAAGAGTGAGAGCAGTGGAAATGAGTAATTTGAGAGGAGCATGTGGAGTCACGTGGAGACAGATTGACGAATGAGGAAGTGAACGAGCATTGTGGTGTGGATGTGGATGTGATAGGAAGCATTAGGAGAAATACATTAAGGTGGTTTGGCCATGTGGAGAGGATGGAGAGTGAGATACTGACGAAGAGAGTGTGTGAGTCAAGTGGAAGGGGGGAGAGTGTGGGGGAGGCCGAGTATGAGATGTAGTGATGGAGTGGAGAGGTATATGAGAGAGGGGAGTGTACGCTGGGAGCCGGGTACTAAAATGGCAGGAGATAGAGCGACATGGAGGCGATTGTTTGCAATGTGACCTTATAGAAAACCACAAATGCTTTAAAGCTGCAACTTCCCAGATGTATAGCTGTTGCCTCTCTTAAGAAAGGAATATGGTTCCAGTTAAGCATACGTTTAGTCAGTTAATGAAACAAAATTTTAATTTACACATGTGTTGTCCGCCATCATTTTCTTCAGTTCCCTTATTGATGTTACACAAGAAATTACTTTAAGGTCTGAGAACTTGTTCATATTACACATATTGTACTTTATACACTATTAATACGATTGTCGGAACTTCCTTATTGTAGCTACACAATTAGATTAGGAAACTAGTTATTTATATTATTTTTTCCCCATTTTCTTCTTTGATCTTCAGAATATTTCACAAGAAGGTACCCAAGGTTAACCCATGTCCATGTGCTAATTGTAAATGACCTTGACCAGTTTTGAAGGTGATATACTCCATTTTATTTTCGAAATTTCCTATTTCCTATTGAAAATCTAAAAAAAAAAAAAGAAAGAGATACAAATATCTTGTTAATCCGAGGCGTCCCGACGACTTATGGGTACGTCGCAACGTTTTGTCACAGCTAGACCCATCGATGTACGCGTACGTCGCGCAATGGGAAGGCTCATAATTTGCACAATTTTCAAGTTTCATGGGTGATTTTTTGTAGGCATATGTGGGAGATCTTCCTCTATCTGCTGTCAAATGGGGATACTGCCTTGCCCGACCTGATCCCCCCTCCCCCAGTCCCCCCACACCCAGCAATTCACCTGTTAGTAGTGACCTGCCCAGTAAAGACATATTGCCCCACGGTCTCTCCAATGACGAAATTCACGGTGAAAGTAATTCCTGAAGTGGAGGACAAAGAAATAAAGAAGCTAGAGCAAGAAACAAACAGAAGTGATGAGGTGGTAATGCTGTAAAGGAAGGTGCCATATGTGGATGTATTTGATGACTGAACAATGCTTCTATTGCCTATATAATTGTGTGAAAACCAATATAGTCTTGTACTACACATAAATTTGTACCAAATAAATAAATAAATACATAATTCAAAGTGGCTTCAGTTAGTTTAGCCTCCCATAGTTCGTTTTCTTTGAGGCCAGATACCCTGAGAAAGAACGAAAGGTAAGGCTGACTCAACACCTGTAGCACCATTTGTAGGCTCAGGAGGGCGATTTCTGTATGAATTCTCGATGTTTCTCTCCAAAAGCGAAGGTTTGAGTAAAAAAAAAAAAAAATCCGAAATTGCTCAGGACTGGGGGGTATTGGAGGTAGGAAATAGGTAGGGATGTGACAGGTTAAAGGTTCAGTGATACAAATGTGTTCTAAAGAGTTTTAGTGTAATATTTTGCCATTTAACTAGGTTGAAACTTCTGAATTCAAATCTACTTAGGTTTTTATTTGCAACACATTTTAGGGAAAACCACAAATGCTTTAGCCCGTACCGCACTAGTGATGTATATCTACGTCTTATAGCACTGAGAAGACATTGCAAGCAACCAAAGTAAAATGGAAGGTAATAACGTATATTGCGAACTTAAGACATTTCTCCATTCTCTTATAAGACTGTTTTAAGAGCACTGGAGGTGAGTGACAGGCTTCACAGGCTTACAACCTATCTGCTGTCTAAGTAACTTCAAAGATTTAAGAGGTTGAGTTGCACCAACCTGAACCGATTTAACCAAATTTCTGGCTTTGTTGTTTACTCTTGTTAGTACCAGGGATCTTTTTCGATTTTATTCACAAGAAGTTACCTTATGGTCTCCAGATCTTGTTTATATTACCCGTTCCTTATATGCCATTAACACTCACATGCCGGGCAATATATATATATATATTTTTTTATGCAAGAAATAAGGAACCAAAGGCCACAGGCCTTCATACTGTTCCCTCCAAGAAAAAGCAAAAACAATACAAAAGAGAGCCAAATTCAAGATTCGTTCAATTCGAGATGCCTGGACACACTGCGTTTGAAAGACTGGAGATCATAGGAAGTAGGAAATACAGACAGAGGAAGACAGTTCCAGAGTTGACCAGTTGCATAAATGAAGGACTGGGAGTAACGGTTAACTCTTGCATTAGAGAGTTGAACAGAAAAGGGATGAGAGTTTGTTGCTAGACGGGTACTACATGCCCGTCGTAAAGGTGAAGGGATGCAAGCAGACAGTTCAGAGGAACAGTGACCATTGAAGTAGCGATAGAAGAGAGATAAAGATGCAACAGTGCGGCGAAGAGACAAAGGTTGAAGGGAATCAGTAAGAGGAGGAGAGTTAATGAGACGAAAAGCCTTTGACTCCACCCTATTGAGAAGAGCTGCATGTGGGGAGCCTCCCCACACATGAGAGTTACTCCATACACGGGCGAATAAAACCCGTGTACAAGGTCAGCAACTGTGCAGGGGTAAAGAAAGTTCGGAATCGGCTTAGCACACCTAATCTCTTGGAAGCAGATTTCACCTCACAATGGGCACTTTTATGGAAACTGTTAAAAACTGCATGATTTCAAATCCTAATATCGATAAATGTAGCACATAGGGAAACGAATTAAAGACCATTTTACTCACAAACACTTCCTCTTGTGAATGAAAGTATCTTCAAGTCTCTAGATCGTGGAGTTGATGAGTAACTACGTGAGGAAGAGAACTCATTTTCGCCACGAGGGCAGGACGTGTTTGTGCGACTGCCTGTGATGCCATATAATGCTTTGCTTTCAGTGTGATAACCTACTCTACTACTAGTCAAACTAGACACTGTTGCACCCAGTGGGATGCCTTATGGAAGTATCACTGAGCCCTTTCCTAGTATTCTTGGAAAAAGGCTTGGCAGGGGTGGCTGATGATAAAGGTCCACATAAGGCAGGAACAGAATCGGAAGAGAGACACAAGACAACATCTTCCTACACCTGGCAGAGTCACAGCAACAAATGAGTCATGCTTGCCTTAAGTGCTGGGAGGCTGCCCCCACACTTTGGTGATGAGATCATGCGGCAACCTCCTCAAACTGTGGCACGAGAATACTTGTGGTCAAAACCATCACCTGGCATCCCTGATCCACCAATTTTGCATCGGATATAACCGTCACCTGGTGTTTAGGGGTTAAAAAGAATGTTGAAGCTTCCTTAATGTGGCTACATATTTACAGCAGGAAACTAGTTATTGTTTTTCTTTGCACTTTTTTTCTTCAGTCATGATAATATTTCACAAGAAGGTACCCAATGGTAATGCAAGACCTCATGCTAAATATAGATGACCTTTGCCTCTGAAGGGTATTAACTAGTTTTTTTTTTTTTTAATATAGTTTGAAATTTAAATATCTCAGAAACTAATTGAGATACAGCTATTTTGTTGAAAAGCAAATGATAAAAATTTTTTCTGAATAATATTAGCTTATTATTTTGCCATTTAACCTAGTGGAAAATACTGAAATCAAGTTTGCCAAGTTTTTTCTTTGCAACACTTTGTAGAGAAAATCACAAAAGCTTTAAAGCTGTAATTTTCCAGATACATCAGTTTGGTTCCTCTTATGATCTAAAAGAAATATGGCAACAATTAAATATACAGTAATTTACCCATGCGTCCTTCGACACCATTGTTTTCATATGCCTTGGTTATATTACACAGTAAGTTACCTTAAAGTCGTCAGATCTTGTTTGTATTACACATACCTTATGTACTGTTAATAAGAACATCAAGCCTTTTTTATAGTACCTACGCAATTAGAACAGGTAAGTAGTTATTAATATTTTTCTTTCATGAGTTTCAAGATATTTTGCATGAAGGTATTCTAGGATAACACAAGTGATTATGCAAATTATAAATGACCTTGATAATTCTTTTTTAAGGTGGTATACTCATTTTTATTCAAGAATTTAAATTTGAAATTCAATTAGGAACTAAATAAGATTCAACTTTTTGGTTTAAAATGCAATGATAATAATGCATGCTGAATAATTCTTGCTCATTATTTTGCCATTAAGCCTAGTGGAAAATACTAAATTCAAATCTGCTGTTTTTTCTTTGCAACACGTTTTAGAGTAAACAACAAAAGGTTTAAAGTTGTAGTTTTTCACTTATATAGCCATGGATCCTCGTATGATCTAAAAAGATTAAGGTTACAGTTAAGCATACAGTGAGCCAGTTATTGAGACAAACGTCAAATTTAAATCCGCATTCTTCGACACATTTGTCATCAGATTCCTCCTTGATTCGACACAAGAAGTTACCTTCGAGCTTTCAGATTTTGTTTATATTACACATACCTTATATTTTTTATGGTGAAGTCCCCTTATTGTGGGTACACATTTGTCATCAGATTCCTCCTTGATTCGACACAAGAAGTTACCTTAGAGCCTTCAGGTTTTGTTTATATTACACATACCTTATATATATATATTTTTTTTATAAAGTCTCCTTATTGTGGCTACACAACAGGAATGACTACCTGGTTATTATTTGTCTTTGCACGTTATTCCTCGATCATGATGATATTATTCGCCAAAGTGCCCTATGATAACCCAAGTATTTGTTCAAATTATAGTAGCTATTCGCCACACTTTTAAGATGATATACTCATCGTTTTTCCTACAAAGAGGACAGTTGAGATTTAAATTTCTCAGAATTGAATATAGATACAGATACTGTGTCGAAATTTTCTGTTATAAAAAGCTTTGCTGAATAATTTTAGCATAATACTTGGGTATTTAGAAAAGTGAAAAGTACCGAATTCCAATCTGCATTGATATTGTTCTTCGCAACACATTTTAGAGAACCACAGATATTTTAAACCTTTCACCCTGGATTGCTCAATTACCTTTTTTATCCCAACCAGTGGTGTGCAAAAAATGAAAAAAAAAAGTTTGTGTTTATTACAAACTTGAAGATAAACATCCAGAATATCTGGTGAAAAAAAAAAATCTCTCTCTCCGTCGTTGTGTAGCGTCATGCATATTGCATATGGTGGAGTGATATATATATATATATACTGTATATATATATATATATAT
>JAGKTI010000891.1:55252-68649 GCA_018397915.1 Birgus latro
ATCTAGTGAAAAAGAACAAATCTCTCTCTCTCTCCGTGTTTGCGTAACGCCATGTGTAAGTTTGCGTAGGCATGGAGTGGTTAATAATGATGGACGGCCACTGAACGGTTAGCACAGACTAAGCTGTGGCTCGCAACGCGGCGCTTCCTACACTGGTTAAGTTTTCAGATGTATAGCTATGGTTCCTGTTATGAACCTATAGGAATATGGTTGCAGTTAAGCAAAGTGTTAGACAGTTATTGAGAAAATCGAAAAATTTACACATGCGTTCTTTGAGACCATGTCTTCAGATCTTTTGTTGTTGCAAAAGAATTTACCTTAGAGTCTTTAGAGTTTGCTTATAGTAGACATACCTTTTATATCATATACAGTTATGGCAGAGATATAATATTGTGAATAAATAATATGAATAAGTAACTGGGTGAGCTTAATTACCATTTAAAAAATGAAGTTTACTGTTTTCATCAGTATTATCATTATTTTGCTTCACCATATAAATGGCAAAACTTCTTCTTTACGTTAGTATTATTATTAAACTTCATAATATAAATGGCGAAGGTTCTTATTTTTGTCAGTGTTGATATTTTTCTTTGCACTGTTTTTTTTTTCAATCTTAAATGAATGTAACTATTATGCTACGTATTTGAGGGCCAACTGCTTGTTCCTCAGATGCGTATGCGAGAGGTGGTGTGTTTCCCTGTCGCGTTTCTGAGGGCTGATTTCTCGTCCCTTCAAACACACAGACTTACAGCGGGTTCTTTTTCAAGACAGGGTCCGCATTTCTAAGGGAAAGGACTGGGCATAAAAACAAGGCAGTAACCATTTATAAACATGTATTCAAAGTATCTTCTCAGAGACAAAGATAACAACACTAGATACAATAGATTCTGGGTTGGCCGGAGACAGGCTAGCACAAGGTTTTACTGAATAACAATCTGTCTCTCTACCAGCTTAGGGAAAGTATGGTAGTATAAAAACCAGTAATTATGGCACTTCTTTTACACTGGTATCTCGGACACAGAAAATACACTTATTACAATTCACCACAGACATATAGCACTGGATGGCACTAATATGCTGGTTAAACTACATTACACATGATAGATACGGATCACGGGTGTCGGTCTATAGCGAACGGAGTCGCGCCGCACTGTCAAACACTGAGAGAGGGAGGGAGACCGAAGTATTTCTGTACTCAGGAAAACACTCGTAAGTAAACAGGTACACAGTGGTTGGTGTGCCTTTACAATGTGGGGGGGGGAGATGAGTAATGTAACCAAGTGGTGGCACGATCACTATTATTAGTTTAATTTCTGATGGAACACTATGTCGGTTGATTCACTGAGGATTGGCGTCCCTTTACAGTGAGGAGGGAGAGGAATGATTTAGAAGGGGCGGCACGATCACTGTAATAATGATTTTCCATTCTGAGCACTGTGTTGGTTAATTCACTGTGGGAGGGAAGGTGACATAATATAACAAGGGAGCACTGTGCTCCGTTCGTACTACACCTGCACTGAGATCACTAGACGGTTCATCCAGTCTTATACACTGGGGATCTCTGGTTATTTCCAGAGATAATACGCTGTGAGAGATACACTCGCGTCACATTCACGGCCGATTATATTCACTGGTCAAAGAGGCGCACACTATCTGAGTCCTTCTTTCTTTCACTGATGGGCTGACTATTGGTCCCTCAGACTGGAGGGTGAGGAGAGGCTCGTCTTCAAGGAGCCCCACACAGAGATGCGGGGCTAGGGGCTGGGGCTGAAGAGAGCCAACAGGTGGGCCTGGCGCAGGCTCCGGGGAGTGCCAGGTGAGGCCCGACCGGCAGGTAAGTCACGCACTGGAGTCTGGGGCGGGCCACGGGGTGTTTGGGAACCCAGGGTACTGGAACCCCGGGTGGCTGGACTGCAGCAACTGCTGGAGGGCGGCATCGCTGTCAGGGCTGGGGGAGTCGCCGACAGGACCTGGCGCCGGCTGCTCTGCACACAGGGACTCTGCCTCGGCTGCTGTGACTGCTGCCCATGCAGGCGGGGTTGGAGGGAACCAAGGCCTTGGATAGGGCATTGCCACGGTTCCGGGAAAGGGTCTACCCCAGTCTCGGGAGCTATCGTAGGAGCAGAGGGTGAGGAGCAGACTGTGGCCAACTCTTCCTCCTCCATTCAACTAGTGGCCGGCATGGCGGTTCTGCTGTCCTGTCGGACCCCAGGAAAAACGCGAGTCGAGGCTCGTTCTACCCTGTCTCCACGAAGGGCTTCCCCGTCGGGAGATATCCTAGGAGCAGAGAGTTAGGAGCGGACTGTGGCCAGCTCTGCCTCCCCCGTGTGACTAGTGGCCGGCACGGCGATTCCTCTGTCCTGTTGGACCCCAGGGAAAACATGAGTCAAGGCTCGCTCTACCCTGTCTCCACGAGGGAAGGAGAGTCTCCAATAGGGGAGGAGTGGATGATGGCCTGCTCTGCCTCGTGCCCGACGCAACTAAAGGCCGGCGTCGCAGTCGTACAGGAGACGGCATCGAAGGTACGACTAGTGGCCGGTACCATAGGGCTGTGAGAGAAACTAGCAGAGGGACGGACGGTGGCCTGTCCGGCCTCGTATCCAGCACTAGTGACCGGTGCTGCGGCATTACTCTGGGGGGATCGACTGCAGGTCACGGACGGCTTCTGGCCTCTCCCACCCGACCAATACTGTTTATGGCTCGTATCGCGGCCCTGCAGCGGGATGGCAACTGGGGAACAGACTATGGCCGGTTCTGCCCCTTTCCCGGTACGGATGATGGCCGGTACCGCGGTGATGCGTGGAGTTGTAGGTGCAGTTCCACCCCTTACCTAGCGACTGGAATTTTGACTTGAGACTAGGCACCTTCTACTGCTGCCTTGTCCTGGCATCGGCTGGGACCAAGAGGGGCGCCAGGGAGGGACACAAATGAGCCATTCCTGCTCTGAGCCGCTTGAAGTATGCAGCGGACCCTGGTAGTCCTTTGGAGGATGGGGGTGTCGGTGTCGTCTGCAGCGGTGTTGGTGTCGTCTGCAGCACTTACCTCAAACTCATGTATTTCAGTAACCTTGGTTAATCGAAGCATTTGTGCTAAATATAAATTGAACGTGATATGCTCATTATTCTAAAAAATTCATATTTGAAATTGAAATATCTCAGAGATACAAATATTGGTTGAAATTCCGGTGACACAAATGTTTACTGAAGAGTTTTGGATTAATATTTTGCCATTTAACAAGGTGAATATTTCCTAATTCAAATCTAGTCTATCTTTTCTTTGCAACATGTTTTCGAGAAAATAACATGCATTAATGCATTAACTTTCCAGATATATACCTTAGATCCGTCTTATAGTCTGAAAAGAATATAATTAAACATAAATATTCCAGTTATTAAGACAAACGTAAAATATACACGTGTTCTTCAACACCTTTGTCAAAGGATCCCTTGTTGATATTACACAAGGAGTTAACTAGGGGTCTTTAGATCTTGTGTATATCACGCATACCTTATATACCACAAAAACATCTGACGAAAGTTCTTTGTTTTTGCTACACAATAAGAATATGTAATTAGTTATTCGTCTTCTTTGCAGTTCTTTTTCTTCGATCGGGATGATTTTGAAAGTTAAGATACCCAAGGTTAGCCCAAGTCCTTGTGTCAAAAATTAATAACCCTGACTTATTTTTGAAGGTGATATTTTCATATTTATCATAAAACTTTTATATCTGAAATTGAAATTCCTCAGAAACTAATTGAGAAACAGCCATTTGGCTGAAAATCGTATGTTAAAATTTTTTGCTGAAAAATTCAGGCCTAATATTTTGCCATTTAGCCAGTTTGAAAGTACCAAATTCATATATGGTCAGTTTTTTGTTTGCAATCCAAACTTAGGGAAAACCACAAAAGCTTTAAAGCTGTAACTTTCCACATATATAGCTGTTGCCTCTCTTATGACAGGAAAGGCATATGGTTGCAGTTAAGCATACTTATAGCCCGTTAATGAGGAAAAATTAAAATTTACACATGTGTTCTTCGACACCGCTCTCTTCAGATCCCTTGTTAATTTTACACAAGAAGTTTCATTAGGGTCTTCAGATATTGTTTATAATACACATACCTTATATACCATTAATATGATTGTCAAAATTTCTTATTGATGTTATACATTTAGATTAGGTAACTAATTATTTTTATTATTTTTTGCACCTTTCTTCTTTGATCTTGATGCCCCGCTGACGGGGTCACCTTGACGTTGTGGTGGGGCTTGAAGTGTGGCTGGCAATGCCACCTATTCTGGAGGCCTGCCTACCTTTGTAGGATTCGGTATTTGTCGGCATTGTCGTTCAAGCACCCCTTACATAACTGGTTGAGTAGGCTTGCTGGTGATGTTAGTCCTGTTCATTTGCCATCTACAGCGGGACTGTTGTCCCTCCAAGTGTTTGTCGTGCGTGGCGTCCCATAATGCTGGGAGACTGGAGATCTGGGGATTTGGCAATGCTGTATGTTGTGCCCTGCAGCTAGCAATACGCCATTTTGTCCCCTTATTCTGGCTAGACGGGCTGCCTGGTTGGGCCCAACCAGGTCAATCAGCTTGTCATGCATTGGCTTGGGTTAAGTGGGCACTGGGGGGCGTTGTGGCTCCTATTGTCCTGGAGTCAGCTTTGTCCATTTCCCCCAGTGGTACCTGCATATTTTCTCCTGCTACCTCTGGGGTCAGCAGTGGTATTATCCATGGCATATGACCTCCCCTTGTTGGACTCTGTTGTGGGTGGCAGGGTAGGGGAATAAAGTTCTTTTGTATGTTTTATGGCCATGTTTCCTAATAACTATTGACGACGCTGCCTCTGCCCCCAGACATTCTTCAGACTTTTCCCTGATTGCCACTCTGGAGCCTTTCCAGGTCCCTGGGGACTTTCCGCCTCTTTCCCAGTGTTCAACTTGGACTAGGAGGGGCTCCCATCAGCTTGGTTCGAATCTGCAGTTCACCCCAGATAACACAGTGCCAGTCTTTTACAAAGTTTCTAGTGCTGAAATCCTCTGTGGGTGGATCAGTGGCAGATATAGATATTTTTTAATTATACCATGCACTTGTATCAGCCTGTAAGAGAGAACCTAAATTCTTGTCTCAGGGGGATGGAAGCATCCTTATTGAGGTCTCCTTGCCGGAACAGAGTTCCAAATTGATATCCTTGACCTTAGTTTCTGGTGTAGTGGTTCATGCATTAAACACGCTACCTTTAACTGATGTGTGGGTGTAATATTTTGTCATGACCTCCTCTGATTTTTAGAAGTTTGATTTTGGGGGGACCTGCTATCTTCTGGTGTGGTGAATGTAGAGTACCTGCAGAAGAAGGTAGATGGTGTCTGACCCCGACTCCGACCTTGCTCCTAACATTTGACATGTCGACCTTGCCTGCCTCTGTGAAGTTGGCTTGACTATCATTTCCTGTGAAGCCATACATACCAACCCCAGAGTGCTGTTTCCACTGCCAGGGGTATGGACCTGTTAGCCACTTTTGCCACTGTGCACAGGATTGCCTTCCTGGTGTCTGTGTCTCCCGTGGCAGACCAAGTCATTCGAGTGACTGTCCAGGACCCCTTAAAAGCTATCACTGTGGGGGTCCTCATGCTGCATTTTCTAAAAACTGTCCTAGATACTGAATGGAAAAGAAGATTTTGTCCATACTTACATGCAAGAGGGTTTCGTTTCCTGAATCAAAGAGGAGAGCCCAGACATGTTTCTTCCAGCCTGGGGCTACTTATGCTTCTGTCCTTTCTGGATCACCTGTACATTGTTCTGTTTCCCAGAAGTTGCCCCAACTCATTACAATGCCCACTTTCCCATCTCATGAATTGCTAGATGCTGCCCCAGGAATTAGTACTGCATGTCAGAATGATGTTCACCCACCCTCTGCTCTGGCTGTCTCTGCCCCCATTTCGGTGGCTGAGAGTATACTCCCCTCCGTGGTTGTGCCTGACGTCCATATTGATGCTTCTTGTCCTTACACAGCCAAACCCCTTGACTTCCCTCCTGTGCATGGCTAGCTTCACTGTGGCCCCTCCAAATGCTCAGAGACTAAGGCCCTACCACCAAAGGTTTCTGCTGTGGAGCCCACTACTACTGCACAGGATTTTCAGGAGCTTGGGTGAGTGCAGGCTGAGGATGGTATTTCACTGGTGGTCCAGCACCCACCAGACAGTGCTGATGCCCGGGTTCGTGATGCTTCTACTCAGCTACATGAAACATTGACCTCTCAAGATCCTCGTCTATGGGGTGCATTACTAATTATACTCCTTCTTGTGATGTCGCTGCTTGCTCTAGTCGGGCTAAGGCATCTTGCAGTCCTCCTGCCAAGCCATCTCTTGCTGCACGACAGAAAACCATTCTCCGGCCTTCTTTTTCTTCCTCCCCTTTGCTGTCTTCAAAAGCAGGTATCTCGGGATCCTCGTCGAAGGGATAAGCCCTGGTTAAGAAATTGGTTAATAAACCTGACCCTTGGCCAAGTACTCGGAAACTGAAACTCGTCAAGGTTCCCGGTATCAAGAAATATGGTTCTAGGAAAGCCCAGATATAATGCCACTCCACTATGGGATCTATAGTTCAACGGAATTGTCGTGGTTTACGTACTAGTTGGGAGGAATTGCATAGTCTTATTTCCCACTTTTCCTCAGTATATATATATATTTGTATCCAGGAGACCATGGTTGGGGATTCTGCTCCTTCTGGTCCTCCTTGTTACCATGCATTTTATTCTGATCTTTATACTGGCCAAGGACATCATGGTGGTACTGCTATCCTAGTTCGCGGTGATGCCCCATTCACTTCTCTGAGTCCTTCAACTCCACTGCACGCTGTTGCCATTTAGATATTTCTTCGCTGTCAATGTACGGTGTGTAGTCTTTATCTCCCTCCAAGTGCTTCTGTTCAGAGGGTACATATTTCCCAGGTTGTTCATGACCTTCCATCCCCCTTTCTTTTACTGGGTGCTCTGAATGGTCACCACCCACCGTGTGGCGACAGTATGACCAACCTTAGAGGTGCTATGCTGGCCTCTTTGGTGGAGGATGAGGAGTTGGGGGTGTTGAATTCAGGTGAAATGATGTACTTTCATAGTCAGACTGGTGTTTTCATGGCGACTGATTTGTCTCTGTGCTCAGCTACTTCTATTTAAGATTTTAGGTGGGGTGTGTTGCCTGATTTGTTTGACTGTGATCACTTCCCTAAGTGTGAGCCACAGTGTCATCTCCCCCACCGGTGCCTGCAAAAGGCGAACTGAGCACTCTTCAGAGAGCTATGTTTCACTGACTGCACTGTGAACGGTTTTGTTAATACTGATGAGGTGGTGGCTTATATAACTGATGTAATGCACTCAGCAGCTCTTTTATCTATTCACAAAACCTCTATTCGATTTCCTAAATGTCCAGTTAACTTGTGAACCCCTGAATGCACCTCTGCTGTGTGGGCCAAACAGGTCACTTTTTCTTGGCTTCTCCACCATTGTGCAGACCCTCAATATTTGGTGGCTTTTCGGAGTGCACATGCTCATGCACGTCACATGCTGAAGAGGCCAGGTGTTCTCCCTGGTGGGAGTACGTTTCCTCTCTTCACTCGACGACTTCTCTCACCCAAGTGTGGGATCGATCGAGTCAGAAAGATTTCTGGTAAATTTCCTGTTCCTTCCCATCCTGTTTTATCAGATGCAGATGAGGCTGTGAATGATCTCTTTGCTGTTGTTGCAGTGTTTGTCAAGCATTTTGCTGGTGTGTCTAAAATGGACACCGAATCACCTTCTTCATGCCAGTGTTGGTGCTTGGAATCCTGTAGCCTCAGCTTCACATCTTCTGGGGGAGAGGCTTACAATGTACACTTTTCTGTTTCTGAGCATTGGACAGCTTTGTCACAGTGTCATGATTCATTTCTTGGCTGTGATAATTTTCCATATGCCATTTTACGTCATATGTCTGATGAATCCTTTTCCTTTTTACTGGAGCTATATAACAGAATTTGGTGTACTGGTGAGTTTCCGTCTTCTTGGGGTGTTTCTGTGGTTATTCCCATCCCTAAGCCCGGAAAGGATCGTCTGGAGTCAACAAATTATCGTCCCATCTCTCTGACCTCTTGTGTTTGCAAGGTGTTGGAAAAGATGATAACTGGCTGGCTCATGTGGTACTTGGAGAGAGGCAATTACTTACTGTATAATCAGTCCAGCAATGTTATTGTAAAATGCGATCTACCACTGATGCCCTACTGTCCTTGGAATCATCTATCTGTGAGGGTTTCTCAACTAACCAGCATCAGGTCACTGTCTTCTTCAATCTGGAGAAGGTATACAACACTGTCTGGCATCATGGCATTTTACTTCCTCTTCATGCATTTGGTCTTCGTGGCCGCTTGCCTATTTTTATTCAGCTGTTTTTATCTAACCGCTTTTTAAGGGTCCGAGAGGGAGGAGTGCCTTCTAATGCTCGTGCACTTGAAGATGGGGTACCACAGGCGAGTATCCTTAGTAATACTCTCTTTGCTGTTGCCATCAGCAGTGTAATCAGTGTACTTCCTGATGGTGTATGAGGCTCATTATTCGCAGATGACCTCTTAGTTTCCTTCGCTGCATGTAGGATGTCTCTGACAGAGATGAAGTTGCAGATGGCTCTTCATAGAATTTCTGAGTGGGCTGAGTCTCGTGGCTTCCGTTTTTCTTTACGAAAGACAGTGTCTATTTGATTTCTATCGTCTTGAGGGGGTTCACCCAGATTCTGACTTGTATATTTATGGTCGTATGATAACCTGTGTTGAAGAGACTCGGTTTTGGGGTCTTCTGTTTGATAGACGACTAACCTGGGTTTCTTATGTTTGTTCAATGAAGGCATCTTGTTTTAAAACTTTGGGTCCTCTGAAGATTTTGAGACATATTTCTTGGGGTGCTGATCGTCAGACCCTCCTCCTCTTGCATAGATCTCTCACCCTTTCTAGACTTGAATATTTGTGATATGTCTACTCCTCTGCAACCGATGCCCATCTCTGGCTATTAGATTCTGTGCATCATACTGGTGTATGACTGGCAACTGGGGCATTCAGGTCATCCCTAATTTCGGCTTTGTTGGTGAATGCTGATGACCTTTCTCTTTGCGTCGCCAGTCTTTGATGATGAGATGTTGGTATCGTCTTCACCGTCTTCCAGACTCTGTTTCTGGGGTCACTGTCTCCCATGATTCTCGATCATCTGTTTATAACTCTTGTCCTAGAGTCTCGAAGCCCTTTGGTTACAGGGTTCGGTCTGTTATGCTAACCCTCTCTCTTTCAAGATTGGCAGTCTGTCCGCATCGTATCTCGAGGGTGGGTTTCTGGCTACTCCTTCGTGTTACATTCTGTAGGTCTGTTGCTGGAAGAAAGGGCTAACTTCCCTCTAATGTGTCCTTCTCTCTCTTTTTAGAACATGCCCTCACTCGTGAGGGTTCAATCCATGTCTATACTGATGGATCTAAGACTGATACTGCACCCCATCCATTGGTTTTATCAGTTTTAGAATGGCATTTTCTTGGCCGTCGTGGCCGTTGTGTACTTTTCTGTTGGGTTCCCACACATGTTGGTGTTGTGGGCAATGAGAGAGCAAATACTTTAGCTAAAGCTTCGTCTTCTCGACAACCACCCACCGACTACCCTGTTCCCGCCTCCTATGTAACGCCTTACTTGTGATACGCGATTCGTATATGTTGGTAAAGACAGTGGGATGGTGTTGCTCATAACAAGCGAAAAGAAATTTTTTAGAGTGCTTGTGCCGAGGGTTCTTCCATCCATGCCTTGGCAGTTGGAGGTGGATCTTACCAAGCTTCGCACTGAGACTCTCAGCTTATGCTTTGGTTCTTGATGAGTGGTGGGACTCAGCTATACTTTGGTGAGTGCCTTGTTCCCCTTACTATCCCTCACATGCTGGCCGAGTGTCCAAGTCTGGAAGACCTACGTCAGAGATTCCTCCGTAGGCACAAGGGGGAAGATGGTGCCTACTGCCTGTCCTCGATGCTTGGTGCAGCCTCTAGTGATTTTACTAAGGATTTTACTTTTCTTCAAGAGGCAGACCTCCTTCCACTTTTATAAGTAACTGAAATTTAATAAAGAATTCTTTTATTTTCCTTGTTTTTATTTCTGATAATGGGTTTTAACTTTATTTTGAATTGCACATTTATTTGTGACGTCCTTTACCTTGTTGCTGGGTGGCATATGACCCTGGCAGTTGCATCACCAGATTTTGATCATATTCAGTCAATCAGTCAACTGATCTTGATTGCATTTCACAAGAAGGTACCCTAAGGTAACCCATGCCCTTGTACTAAATATAAATGACCTTGACAAATTTCAAAGGTGATATACTCCACTTTATTTTGGAAATTTCATATTTTCTCTTGAAATATCTCAGAAACTAATTGAGATACGGATATTTGGTTAAAAGTCCCGTGATAAATATGTGTGCAAAAGAGTTTTGGTTTAACATTACTCCTTTTAATCAGGTTAAAACCTCTGAATTCAAATCCACTTGGGTTTTTCTTTGCAACACATTTAAGAGAAAACCACATACGCTTTAACCTATACCATGCCAGCGACGTGCATCTACTTCTTACAGCATCGAGAAGTCATTGTATGTCACCGAAGCAAAATGGAAGGCAATAACGTATCTCACCAACGTCAGACATTTCTCCATATCTCTTACAGCATTGTTTTAGGAGTGCTGGAGGCGAGTGACAGTCTTCACAGGCTCACAGCCGCTCTGCTGTCTTACTAACTTTGAAGATTTTAGAGGTAGAGTGGCACCAACCTGACCCGATTCAAGAAATTTTCTGGCCTTGGTGATTAATTAGTGCCAGGGATCTTTTATTGATGTTTTACTCAAGAGGTTAACTTAGGACCTTCATATCTTGTTGATATTACACAATCCTTATTTACCATTAACACTCACATGCTGGGCAATATATACCGAAGTCGTCACCTCACTACAAGCAATTTTTCGGGAAGGCACTGGAAATTACTTGGTTTCAAACCCTAATATCTCGGAAAATGTAGCAGGTAGGAAAACGAATTGACCATTTTACTCATCAACTCTTCCTCTCTAGAACGTGGCATTGGTTAATTATGTGAGGAAGAGAATTCATTTCCGCCACAAGGGCAGTGTGAGAGCAGGATGTGTTTGTGTTTGTACGTCTGCCAGCGGCGTCGACCATGGCTTTGCTCTCAATGTGTTAACTACTCCACTACTAGATAAACTAGACACTGTTGTATCCAAGGCATACCTTATGGAACTATCACTGCGCCCTTTTCTGGTATTCTTGGAAAGAGGCTTGGCAGGGGCAGATGATGCAAGGCTCCATATAAGGTGCGAGCAGAATCAAAGGAGAAACGTAAGAAAACATCGCCCTACACCTGGCAGTGTCACAGACGGCTGAAATATTCTTGCCTAGGGTGCTAGGAGGCCATCCCCAAACTTTGGTGACGAGATCGAATGCCAACCACTTCAAATTGTGCCGTGAAAACACTTGTAGTTATATCCGTCACCCCGCGCCTCAGTTCCACCAATTTTGCTTTGGATATAACCGTCACCCGGCGCTTAGGGATTAAAAAGAATGTTGAAACTTCCTCATTGTTGTCACACATTTATAGCAGGAAACTAGTTATTACCCTAGGGTAATGCAAGACCTCGTGCTAAATATAAATAACCTTGACCTCTGAAGGATATATACTAGTTTTTATTTTAAAAATTTCAGTTTGAAATTTAAATATCTCAGAAACAAATTGAGATACAGCTATTTTGTTGAATATGAACTGATAAAAATTATTTCTGAATAAGTGTGGCTTATTATTTTGCCATTTAGTTTAGTGGAAAATACCGAATTCAAATATGGTCATTTTTTTGTTTGCCACACCTTGTAGAGAAAATCACAAATGCTCTAAAGCTGTAATTTTCCTCATATATAGGTTTGGTTTCTCTTATGATCTAAAAGGAATATGGCAACAATTAAATATACAGTTAATCAGACATGCTTTCTTCGACACAGTTGTCTTCAGAGCCCATATTTATGTTATGCAAGAAGTTACCTTAGGTCTTCAGATCTTGTTTATATTACACATACCTTATAAATGAGTAATACCAATTTGAAGTTTCTTAATTGTGGCCATACAATTAGATTAGATAACTATTGATTATTATTTTTCTTTGCATATTTTTTTTTTGATCTTAATATATTTAACAAGAAGGTACCCTTGGTACCCCAAGTAATTGTATTAAATATAAATGACCTCGACAAGTTTTGAAGGTGATATTATACTCTTTTTTTTTTATTTCATGTTTTCAATTGAAGTATCTCAAAGACTAATTGAGGTACAGATATCTGGTTACAAATACCATAATAAAATTGTGTTCTAAAGAGTTTGCTGTAATGTTTTGCCATTTAACCAGGTTAAAACTTCTGAAGTCAAATCTGCTCAGGTTTTTACTTTGCAAAACATATTAAAAAAAAAAATGATTTGACCCGTACTGCGCCAGCAACGTAGATCTATGTTTTTTAGCACTGAGAAGTCATTGCAAGCAACGGAAGTAAAATGGAAGGTAATAGCATATCTCACTAACCTCACAAAATTTTTCCATTACTCTTGCAACAATGATTTAGGAGCGCTGGAGGTGAATCAGTCTTCATAGGCTTACAGCGGCTGTGCTCTCTCAGTAACCTTGAGGATATCAGACGTCGAGTGGCGTAGACTGTAGCACCAGTCGAGCAGGGCAGTACTTCCAAGGTGGATGGAAAGCTGATGACAGGGAGAGCTGGCGCTCCCGTTTCATCAGCCTTTGGGACTAGCTCCTGACTATTCCTCATTGCTGAACTTTTTCAGTGTTTCGGTAACACAGAGGGTAGGCCAACATGCTCTCCAATACAAGTTTCTCTAACTGTTAGCACCAGACTACATTCACATTACACACTGCACTTCCTTTTCAAAATTAAAAAAGAAAATTGGTGTCTAATAACCAGGCCTCGGAGTCCCCCGGGGGGGGACCATAAATGCCCCCATCATTTGTCCTTCTCCTAGTGACAACTAAATGAGCTGCCTGGAGCCACTGTCTGACTCACTTCTTCATTTCTACAACATTCACTTCCTTTCCTAGAATTTTCTCTCTGATGAGTATCACCTCTCCTCCTCTAAACCTCACCTTCTCCTCTTAACTGATACTCACCTGTCCGGTGCAAGTAACAGCAAACCCTTTTCTGTATCCTCCTTCTTTATACCCATTTCAAAGCCAAAGGTGGCTGTCGTGTATATGTATGCAACGACTTATCTTGTTCACATGTTCCTGAACTTGATTCTTCTGATTTCTCTTCTCTCTGGCTTCAGCTTTCCTTTCATTCTGTGACTAA
>JAGKTI010000891.1:93526-108501 GCA_018397915.1 Birgus latro
TCTCTCTCCTCAAGGATACAGTTAATCCCTCCTGGGACAGGCTAGTCCCATGAGAGAACACCTGCCACACCTACCGCAAGTCTGCCACTTCACCATCCCCCGTCGCTCACCCTGTCATAGGCGTATTCTGCCTTTCTGTCATAAATAAAAATAATGAATGAAAATTGGCGATTGAACAGACAAATAAGTAAATAAAATAAAGGAATGAGGTGGTGAAAATATCCTTACTACTATAAAATGTAATGTTCGTGACTTGAACACACCCCCTATCATACATAACATACTCATGTGTATATCCACACATATGCTCGTAATTTTTCACACTGCACATCAGCCTCGTATATTATCACGAAAAAACATGTCCCCCCCCTTTCTCCGTAAACGGTCTCCGCCACCAGACGGCACCACTGTACAGTGGTATTGGCTTATCTGTTTATTTTAACTATCCCTCAAAACACCAACAGCTGCCCTAGTTTCCTCTAAAGCAACCAACCATATAGATGCCATATGCCAGAACCCTCTTCATCTTGTAAGTATAATTATGTAATAATCATAAACTTTAGGGGGATAAAAATATTTTAGTGTCTGCACAAATATGAGGCAAATACCTTGATGTACATTTTATGCTGTTTTGCTACAGCAAGATTTATGGCCAAAAATCCGCTATCACAGGATTTTTCCCACTCCAGTTCCCGCAGTTTACGGGTTAAAGACTTAGTGCAGTTTGTACAACACCCAACCTATATCCGTGACCGCCTTGAAGAGAGCTCCAGCATACTTGACCTCTTCCTTACAACTAATCCTTCTGCTTATACTGTTAATCTTTCCTCTGCGTTGGCTTCGCCGAACAAAACCTTGTTGCCTTAACCTGTCCTATCGCTCAGGTACGACCTGTGTACCCTCCAAAGAAACAACGCTTGTTGCACTTTGGAGTTGCTGACTGGGAAGTCCTCAGGCAGTACTTCTTTGATTTTCCATGAAATGATTATTGCTTCAATGGCCGGGGGCCACCTGCGTGTACCTTACGCATTACGGAGGTTGTTCTCTCGGGCATGGAAAAATACATTCACTTCTCATACCCGTTGACTAATGCAAGAACACCTTGGTTTAATCACGCTTGTTCTAATGCTGTCCATAACAAGGAGAGGACACATAAAATGTAATAAAGCCAACCCACCCCTGAATCATCTTTTTTATCTTCGTGCCCGGAATCGTGCTAAGTCTGGTCTTCGCTCTGTTAAAATAATTTCACCCGAACTAAATGCTCTCAGCCCTCGAACTCGAAATACTCCCATTCCTTCTGGCACCTTGCCAAAAACCTTTCTAACAACTTTACCTCATCATCTTTCCCTCCTCTTTTCTACTCTGATGACTCTGTAGCTATTTCTTCTACTGATAAATCAGATCTCTTCGCTCAGACTTTCTCCTCCAGTTCCACCTTAGATGATTCCGGTGCTGTTCCTCCTTCACTTCCCTCCTCTGACTTCTTCATGGCTGATATTAAAATTTTTTCAGCTGATGTATTTTCTGCCATCACTGGCCTCAATACCAACAAAGCATATGGGTCTGATGGAGTCCCTCCTGTTGTCCACAAGAACTAAGCTTCTGTGCTTATACCCTGCCCAGGTAAACTCGTTCGCCTTTGTCTATCAACTTGTACCTTTCCTTCTTGCAGGAAGTTTGCTCTCATGCAGCCAGTCCCAAAGAAGGGTGACCACTCTCAACCCTCTAACTCTCAAAAGTTTTTGAGTCCATTCTTAACAGAAAAATTGTAAAGCATCTTTCCTATCATAACCTTCTATCTGATCGTCAGTATGGGTTCCGCCATGGACGCTCCACTGACGATCTTCTCACGTACCTTTCAGACTCCTGGTCATCCTCTTTTCGGGACTTTGGCGAAAGCTTTGCCATTGCACTTGACATCTCAAAGGCTTTCGATCGAGTCTGGCATAAATCTTTAATTTCTAAACTGCCCCCTCACGGTTTCTCTCCTTCAATCTGTGCCTTCATCAACACAGTAGTTTCCTTTTTGGTGGTTCTGTAGCTGCTGTTGTACACGGCCATCGTTCTTCTCCTAGATCTATCAACAGTGGTGTTCCTCAGGGCTCTGTCCTATCACCAACTCTCTTCCTTTTATTCATCAATGACAGTGGTGTTCCTCAGGGCTCTGTCCTATCGCCAACTCTCTTCCTTTTATTCATCAATGACCTTCTAAGGTGCACATCTAACCCTATCCACTCATATGCTGATGATTCCACCCTTCACCTTTCCATTCAGTTCTTGCAACGTCCATCTCAGCAGTTACTTCAACAAAAATGGGATGAGGCTATGGCACACCTAATGCATGATTTGGCTCGTATTTCTGACTGGGGTAAAAATAATCTTGTTGTTTTAATGCACCAGAAACTCAATTCTTACACCTATCAACCTGACAAAATCTTCCACAGGAGTACCCACTAATGTTTAATAATATCCAGCTTAATCCTGCATCATCCTTAAACATACTTAGGGTTTCATTCTGTCGGGACTTACCTTTAAAAGATCATATGGCATCTCTTTTAAAATCTGCTTCCAAGAGATTATGTGTGCTAAGCCGACTCCGTACCTTCTTTACCCCTGCACAGTTGTTGACTTGATACATGGATTTTATTCGCCCCTGTATAGAGGCTTCTCCCATACAGCTCTTCTCAATAGCACGGAGTTAAAGGCTTCTCATCTTATTAACTCTCCTCCTCTTACTGGCTCTCTTCAATCTCTGTCTCTTTCCTGCACTGTTTCATCTTTATTTTTCTATTGCTACTTCAAAGGTCACTGCTCCTCTGAATTGTCTGCTCGCATCCCTCCACATCTAAGATGGGCGCATAGCACCCGTCTGACAACAAACTCTTGTCCCTTTCCTGTCCAACTCTCTAATGCAAGAGTTAACTGTTACTCCAAGTCCTTCACTTATGCAACAGGTCAACTCTGGAACTGTCTCCCTCTGTCTGTATCTCCTGCTCCCTATGATCTCCAGTCTATTAAACACAGTGTGTCCAGGCATCTCAAAATGAACAGATCTTGTATTTGGCTCTCTTTTGTATTATTTTTGTTTATTTTTTTCTCAGAAGGAACGGTTTGCGGGCTCTTGGCCTTTGGTTCCTTCTTCTTTGCGTTAAGAAAAAAAAAACTGACCCGGTTCTACCAACATTCTGAGTCTGTTGTTTACTTTTATTAATGTCAGGGATCTGATTTTGATGTACTAGCTCCTCTGCACCGGTTGACATGTGTAGCCGTCACACTTTGGGGCGCGGAGCAACGCCGGTTGATGTGTATAGCTGGAAGCCTCTTCTCGCCACCCTTTAATCCTACGACCATTTTCTGTGACAACCATAGGGTAGGTAGGTGCCCTAGGTACCCCACTGATGATTATTTGGTTCGCACCAAACCATTGGTACAGCGAAAGGTATACCTGATAGCCATTTCACGTGGTTTACACTGAGCTTGCGTGCAATATGGTGTGCTCAGTTCTTGTCCTGATTACCATCAGGACATCTGAATAATGTTTGTAAGCATTTATAACATTCCTTGTAATTGGTCTTGTCAGTCTTTCAGGTGCAAAGAGCCCACAGATGTAGCAGAAAGAGTCTGATGCATTCATACACTTGCGGTGCTTCATTGCTTGCCAACACAGATGAAGGCACTGTAACAGTAAAGAAAAGATGAAATGGAATAATAGCAAATATAACATAACCATTGCATACACTGGTGTAAAAAAAAAAAAATCATCTACTTGATGGTGGGAAAATTTTACCTGACGTTCGGTTGTGGCTGATTCACGTTGAGTTGCTAAATATCTTGTGATTCAGGTACGTAACTGAAACTGTTATAACCGCCACAGTTAGTAGCTGAATGTAACTTTACAAGTTACATCTATCTCTATGATAAGAGTTAAATTGGATTTTCCAACATACAAGCAGGTTTTCCTATGATATAATGGCTCTCGAAAACTAGACATGCTGGCGAAAATTATATACCATATTCGAAATTTACAAGATCATGTTGCTTAGAATCATCTAAAAATATACTAGAACCAAAACACTTTTTAAACTTTGTCAACCAGTGTTTTTGGTATACAGAATGTGGTTCTTCCCGAAGTACCTTTCCATCAGCACTTTCACGACTGATGCAGAGAAACCATGAGGATCGTCACTAGGTACATCAACATCTGTAGCCGAAAAATATCACATCAACCACATATCCAATTTTGCAGTCGCAAAGGACAAATAATTTTAGTCAAAAGCAGTGACTCTTGGACAGCACATACTAAATAAATTTCAATCTGTCCCTGAATAACACCACCAACTCGTCAATAACCACTTTCTGAAACGGACGGAAAACCCTTAAAAATTACTCCTTGAGCATGGTCAAGATGGGTCTAATTTTCCATAATCTTTCATTCAGTGCTGGCCCAAGATTGTTGAAATGCAGGAACCGAAGGATTGCCAGATACCTTTTACGGGCCACATACTTACTGAAGACAGGTGTGCCCACGAGTTCATCAACTGACCAGTTGAAAGGGAGCTCATGTTTTCTTAAGTGCGCCATCAACATGAGAAGGGCTAGCCACACAAACAAGTCCCCCACCTCTATGGGTATCCAGTCCCTCATGTGCTTGCATTTGCTGGCAGGCACGTCCAGTCACTGCACACTCATAGCCTGGTGGAAATCGATTTCCTCCACCGAGTATTGCATAATTGCAGTGGTAAATATTGCCCTAAAAATATTACTTATAGTCCAGGGCCTGGGAGGGAGCTGAAACTCCAGAACACCTGCCCCTTCCTTATCGAAAACAGGCACAAAGGGCACAAATTATGCTCCCTCCTCCCACACAAAAGTATCAACTCTGCCGACACCTTGTAAAATAGGCCTTTTTCCATGGCCAGCACGTCTTTTCTGAGTGCATGCACGCCCACGTGCACGCCCACGGGAAGGGGATGAGGGGGAAGGAAAGGGAGAGGTGTGGGGGATGGGGGAGTATGGGGGTGATGACTCACCTGATGCGGGGCTTCCATGGGGAGATGCTGCCTGCTAAGTCACACCACATGCGGCCCGTGTGGAAAATTCCACTCCTGAAGGGTCCAGTTGTGGTGATTTGGCCCCTGAAGTACTAGGATTTATTTCCCAGATGGCTGCCAACTCCACGCTCACCTGCCCAGTATGCTAGGTCATCAATCTCCTCTTCTTCAGTGAACTCGTCACTGTCGAAGGCCCTGCCCTCCTCTTGCTGCAGTTTGAGAGCCTTTTCAGGCATCTCAGGTTGGGAATGGTTCAGAGGGCAAGAGAGTTCATTTTCCACATGATAACTTCTTCGCTCTTCAGAAGAAGTACTCTCACTGAGAGCACATGAGGACACTGTATCAATGAAGGCACAACCGATGGCATGGTCACTAAACCCTTTCCCCGGCAGTAAAGGCAGAACTTTCGCGGGGGTTGATGATGCAATCGGCCCCACAAGTGGGGGGACGGAATCAGACAAGAGAATGAGGAAGACATCACTCTATCCTCTACATGACCTTATAAGAGACCTGGACTCCCCCAAGGAGAAAAATTATTTCCTTGGATCTCGACTCAGGCAATGGAACATGCTAGAAGGTGGAGTTTGTACCATCACCTTCCATCATAGACATGAAAAGCTCTCAGTGTTCTTCAAGATGGATGACATGCTTTGTTACTGTTATGATGTGGTATCGTTAATGCAACACCTTTGTAAGTTGGGAGTTGTTCATAGATTCTGGGAAGAATGCACTGAAGGCAATCCCTTTCCGTAAAGGAAATGAGCTCCCTTATGTTCCAGTTGTGCATACCCATGGAATGAATGAACGTTATGAAACTATGAGTACTCTGTTGACCATACTGGCTGCAAAACACATCAATGGAGCATCTGTTGAGACCTGACAGTGATCTGCCTGCTTCTAGGACTTTAGCAAGGTTACATAAAATGTGTTTTCTCTGTTCCTGGGACAACAGAGCAGACGCTAAGCATTACACACAAAAGGAACGCCCAGTGTGACCGAAAGATATGACTGAAAGACTCAGCTGTCTTAACAAACCTCTTGTTGACCCTGAGAAGGTATTCTTGCCTCCCCTTCATTTGAAACTTTGTTGAAGAACTTTTTGAAGGCCATGGATCATGATGGTGCTGGCTTCCACTGCTTGCTAACGAAGTTCCAAGGCACTGTATCTGAGGCCAAAGTAAAGGCAGGCTTTTTCAATAGTCCATCAAATTCATCTTCTACTCAACGACCAGGATTTTGTAAAGAGCTTATCTGAGCTGGAAAGGGCTGCTTGGGAGAGCTTCATGGTTCTTACTAAGAATTACCTAGGAAATTCTTGAGCATCGAATTATGAGGAGCTTGTGACTTACTTGTCTTTATTCTTGGTAATGTCAGTGACGAATGTGGCAAAAGGTTTCACCACAAAATTGCCATAATGGAGAGGCGATATCAAGGCCGATTCAGTCCAAACATGAGCGACTATTGTTGGACTTCACAGCATGAGAGTAATTGCACCTACAAATGCAAAATGAAGAGGCACTTCTAATGGGCAAAGGTCATGTAATAATGTTTTGTATTAACATCTGTTTGTGCTTAGTATATGATATAAATTAAAGACTATATTATTTTTGTAATAATATATGTTGTAGACTTATTAACACTTATTTGATGAATTTGCATGTTTCATGGAATTTTCCCTCACTTATGATGTAGTACATCAAGGTTACGTGATAGCCAAACTTTAGGGTCAGTTTTGATATTGGGGTTAACAAATTAGAAACAGGTGAGAATTAGTAAGAACCATTTTGACTGCTGACCAATGTAATTATTACACAGCCCTGGCGTTGACCATGTATTTGCTTGAACACGGTAGTGGAACCGTGGAACTGTCCGGGCAAACAGAAAAAAATTTCCTTAAATTCCAAGCAAATACTGAGAAAGGTGCCCTTCTTACCAAGAAATGTGACGGCATGTTAGCCCTTCTCTGGCATGACAAGAGCTGGGTTAACATGTTGTCAACGGTACATAAGGGTGTTTGAGGTAACAGGACACAGACAGACCACAGGACCGGGGAGCCCATGTTTAAGCCTGATGCTGGCAACAATTATAATATCAATATGCGGCTTGTTGATAAGTCGGACATGCTGATTGGTGAGGTTGATTGCCTTTGTAAGTCCTGCTGGTGGTACAAGAAAGCGTTTTCACACCTTCTTGATATCGTCGTCCTGAACAGTTTCATACAATTCAAGGAGGTCGTCAAGAAACCTCTCTCTCTATGAGAGTTTGAGAGCTTGCACGCGAACTCCATGAAGAGTATTCAGCTTCACACAGACAACGCCTACAGCTGACAGGCTAAACTGTGCCGAAAATTTCCGGTAGCACAGGCTGGTAGAAATTGGCCGTACCACTGCATGTCGTCAGGAGTACAGGCGGTGCCACATCTTCAACACCACCAAACGCCGTCCTCCAGGATGAAAAGAGACAGCCTACCAATGTGCAGAGTGCAAGGTCATATGCCGTATATGTTTTAGCGAGTACCACTCCTAGCATGAGTACTGAGCAAATGTGTGAGAAACTGTAAATAGTAAACAAGTATGCACAAAAGGGTGGAGTGGAATTTTCGACCTTTGAATTCTGAAATGACGAGGTATATGTTTTTTTTTTTTTTGCATCTATTGGCATATAATTCACTGCCAAATCTTAACAATCTTAGGCAATATTAAGATGTGTCATCAAGGCGTTGAGGTTTTGCAATATTTTATGCATGTATACTCGTGAAATATATGGTATATGGTATACTGTAAATGTCTTTTGAATTGGATATTCTATCCAAATTGTTCATTAAATACTTTATCATAGCCTTAACATTGATATTACATGAATATATGACAGTGATTTTTTGTTCTCCTCACAGCACAAAGCAGAAATTAACACGTTATGATGGCGGAAAGTTTAAAAATAAAACTTGTCACTAGAAGTGCTACTGAACATATTGTGTCTGGATAAGCTGAAGGACTTAAAACTTACTGTCTCCCCACATACAGAGACATTATGAAACATTACTTTTATGAAGCAAAGAATATCAAAGACTGAACAGAATTCCAAGAAAGAGCCAGATGTGCGATTTGTATCAAGTAAAGTAGCTGAAGTGGTGATTGGTGTTTGGAAGTTAGCATCAATCCCAACATATAACTTGAAATCAGGATCAGACAGAATCTTAAGATACCTTAATGCATACAGAAATCAGATATTATAGATTCCCAAGAACCGAATGGATACAAAATCAACAAAAATAAAGGTACAGGAATTTAGTGATGCAAGTCTTAAACTATTTGACATAGCTAACAGCCAGTGTGTAGAACTGTGTCATTGCCCAAAAGAAATGAAAGTTACCAAGTTAAAACAAGACTTTCTGAAAGACCAGCGAACACTTCGGAAAATGTGTTTATCTACACTGGATAATGCATAGACAGCCAAATACCAAAGGAAACAAAACAGAGAACAGAAACTAAAGACACAAATGCAGGTATATGAACACTCTCAGATAAGAAAGCTACAATCAATTGAATTAGAAGAGATGTTTGATTATGAAAGTGAAGAATCAGTGGAAATGGATTCTGAATCCCCAGGACTGAAAGTATTCCCAACAAATACACCACAGATGCGAACTCCTCTGAGAACTGTTGCTAGAGAGAGTGACAGATACGGCTTATCTGACAGGGCTGCTGCAACAGTAACAACTGCTACCCTACAGTATATTGGCCTCATAAGCAACAATCAACGTAACTGACAAAGTGAGATGAACAAGAGCCCAGTGTCGTTCAGAAGCAATGACTGAAAGATGGAATGAAGACGAGGTTACATCTCTATATTTTGATGGTCGAAAAAATGTGACCCTTACTCAAGACAAATTAGAGGATGGTGCCTATCACAGAAAGAACATCTTAGAGGAGCATATTGTTCTTATTGCAGAACCAAGACATTACTTTTTAGGACATGTGGTTCCCATAGATGGAACAGCTAAATCAGTATGTGCATCGATTCAAATGTTCTTGAGTGATCATAATATTGACCCAAAGAAGTTACTAGCTGTGGTGTGTGACGGAACAAACTTCAACATCGGCTGGAGAAATGGAACAATTAAAACTCCTGAGGATCATGTAGGACATTCATTACACTGGTTTGTGTGTCTTTTGCACTGTAGTGAACTCCCACTGAGACATTTCCCTCAAGAGGTAGATGGAGTAACTCATGGACCAAGATCATTCACAGGGCAGATTGAAAAAGAGCTTCCTTTTTGTCAAAGTAAGCCAATTGCAAATTTTCATCAGATCAGTTCTTCTGCTTTGCCACATATAGACGATGACATTGTTAAGGATCTTAGTGATGAGCAGAAGTACCTGCACGAGATTTGTTTGGCGATCAAGGATGGATAATACAACACAAGTCTAGAAACTAGGCATCCTGGAAAGCTCTGCCATTCTAGGTGGCTAACATTGGCAAACTGAGTATGCAGACTATATATATCTACAGGTCACCCCTCTGAGAACCTTGTGAAGATGACAGAGTTTATTGGTAAGGTATATGCACCAATGTGGTTTATAATCAAGTCACATTCTAATTTTCATAATGGACGACAGCATGTTTTTATGATGACTGAACTGACACGAGAGTTGCCATACAATGAGAGAAAAATGATAAACTCTGTAATGAAGAGAAATGCCAGCAGCAATGTTGTCTGACGAGAAGCCACATATCCGAGAATTGGCGTGTAGGAGGATCATGAGGGACAGGAAGGAAGCTCGCACTAAGAAACGCATCTTTCAATTCCCAGAACTGAATTTTGAAGCAAGAGACTATTATTCAATGATAGACTGGAGAGTAGTGCAAGAGCCTCCTCTAACCAAGGGAATGTCTGAGAGTGCATTGTTTGAAACATTCATGAAAAACAATGTTTCTCCACCAAAGTATCCCTGTCACACTCAAGCCATTGAGCGTCATATCAGGCTCATAACACAGATTTCAAAACATGTGGCTAGAGGTGAATGAAGAGATGGGTATGCTAAAGCACAGATAAAGTAATCTCATGTCCTCATACAACACAAAGAAGGACTACAAATCATAAAATCAAATGCCCATTGGTTGGGAGGATGGGCATGGTGTGGGTCATCTATCTATATCTATATACCTAGGCTGCTTCCCCCAAGAAGAGGGAGGTAGCCGAGACAGGTCAACACACTACCAATTTACTCATCCATTCATACACATTCATTCGCATCTTAGCCCCAAAGGGAAGAAGGGACAGATCCTCACCGCGCCACACCGCACGAGGGTCAACTACGCAGTGCAGTCAGTGACATCCGCAGCAGGGCCCGACAGCAAAGCTGGTTTACCCCTGCCGCATCATAATGGATCCAGCCCCTTACCTGCACCTGACCTGATCAGCTTATCAGACAAAATGCAGGAGAATATCCCCTCAGGGCTGTGTCATCATTTATTCATTCGCAATTTCTCTCCATTCATTTCTATCACGCACAGCCACTCTTCCTTGCTCAACAGACAACCCTCTCGCATCCAACGCTCTCTTCACACTGTCCATCCATCCTATTCGTGGTCTTCCTCTCAGCCTTACACCTCTCACATCAGATCTAGTTATCTTTTTCACCAATCGCTCATTATCCATTCTCTCCATATGCCCAAACCATCGCAACACCCTCTGCTCAACTCGATCAGCCATCTCCCGAACAATTCCAGTTCTCCTTCGCACTTCATCATTCCTCACTCGATCCATACGCGTCACTCCACACATACTCCTCAGACACCTCATTTCCATTACATTCAAACTTTTCCTCTCTGCTACACACTTATTCCATGTTTCAGCCCCATATAATGCAGTCGGTACCACAACACCCTCATACAGCCTTCTCTTTACATCCATTCTGAGTGAACGACATCCAAACACTTTTTTCATTCCTCCCAGCACCTTTCCAACTTCATTCATTCTAAACTTCACTTCTGCATCTATTCTTCCATCCGCAGCAACATGTGACCCTAAATACTTAAAACACTCAACTTCCTCAAGCAACTCACCATTCAAAACTATATTCATCCTCCTACCATCTATCAACCTCATACACTTCATCACTTTACTCTTATTCTCATTTATTTTCAGTTTCCTCCTTTCACACACCCTTCCAAACTCCTCTACCAACTGTCTCAATCTCTCCTCTGAATCAGCCACCAGTGCAGTGTCATCCGCAAACAGCAGCTGCTTCAGATTCCACTCTCTACCATCATTCATCAGACTCAGTCCTCCATCTAACACTCTTGCATTCACCTCCCTTACAACACCATCCATATAAATATTAAACAACCAAGGCGACATCACACATCCCTGTCGCAGCCCCACTCTCAAGGGAAACCAATCACTCACAGTATTTCCCACTCTTACACACGCTCTACTATTTACATAAAAACTTTTCATTCCTTTTAGTAACCTGCCATCAAGCCCATTCAATCTTAAAACATTCCACAAAGCCTCCCTATCAATTCTATCATATGCTTTCTCTAAATCCATGAATGCCAAAAACACATCCTTACCTTTCGCTACATACTTTTCACACACCTGTCTCACAGCAAACACCTGATCCACACATCCCCTCCCTCTCCTAAAGCCACACTGCTCATCACCAACCACTCCCTCTGTACCCTCTCTAACTCTCTTAATTAACACTTTACCATACACCTTACCTACCACACCCAACAGACTTATACCTCTAAAGCTAGCACGTTCATACTTATCTCCCTTACCTTTATACAGTGGGACCACACAAGCACTTGCCCAGTCAATTGACACTATACCTTGCACAAAGCACACATTCAACAATCTTACTAACCAGTCAACAATAGTCGCTCCACCACATTTCAGGCATTCCACAGCACACCCATCCATACCTGCAGCTTTCCCTGCTTTCATCTACTTTACTGCCTCTTGCACTTCCTCCATCGTGATCAAGGATTCATTCAACTCTCCCAACACATCTTTTCCTTGCACCCTTCCATCTGCCACAATCTCAGCCTCCCTTTCCTCCTCTACATTCAACAGTCTTTCAAAGTACTCCGCCCATCTCTTCCTTACTGCATCCATCTCAATTAACATCCTTCCATCCTCTGCTTTTACTCGCTCCTCCTTCCCAGACTCTCCCTTCCGCACCCTTTTCACCTCCTTCCAAAACATTTTCTTATTCTCCTGAAAATTCTCAGTCATCCGCCTACCCCACCTCTTATCTGCTGCCACTTTAGCATCATGCACAAACCTTCTCGCCCTATTCCTCTTTTCCTTATACCTCTCATATGACACCTCATCCTTCCTCTGCAGCCACACTTCATATGCATGTCTCTTCTCACCCACAGCCATATTTACTTCCTCGCACCACCATTCACTTCCCTTACACCACCACCCACTCGTCTCACACCACACACCTCTTCTGCATGCCCCACCACAGCACTCTTAAACAACTGCCATTCCTCCTCCACACTGCCACTCTCCTGATCTTTCACTGCGTACCACTGATCTCTCAATTTCTCCTGATACTCTATCATTTTCTCTCTTTTATCTAACTCACTCACTTTCAACCTCCCTGCCACACCTAACTCTCCTAGCTCTCACCCATCTCTTACCTACTCTCAACTTTCCCTCCACCAGGTAGTGGTCTGACATACCTCCACGATCCCCTCTCAAAACTCTCACATCCAACAATCTTCCTATTACATTCCTGGACACAACCACATAGTCCATCAATGCTCTGTCAACAACCCTTCCACCCTCCTGTCTCACCCATGTATACTTATAAATATCTTTCTTTTTAAACAATGTATTCCCAATCACCATCTCTCGCTTAACACACACACCTATCATTCGTTCCCCATTTTCATTTCTTCCAGGCACACCATGCATACCAACTACACCTTCAACTGCTACATTTCCCACTCTAGCATTCAGATCCCCCATCATTACCACATTCACATTCGCTCCAAAGCTCTGCAAACACTCATCAACATCATTCCAGAAAGACTGCTTCTCTTCTTCATCCCTTTCACTACCAGGCCCATATGCACTCACAAATACCCACAACTCACGTTCAAATTTCGCTTTCACCCACATCAGTCTCGATGACACCTCTTTCCATTCAGTCACACACTGCTGTACTTCCGGGCTCTCTATCAACACCTGACAATCTTCCATTCACACTTCCAAAAGTAGACTCACCTTTCCCTTTCATCTTTGTTTCACTCAAAGCTAACACATCCAACTTTCTTCTCACAGACATTCTCCCAATCTCCTCCATTTTAACCTCAATCGTACTACAACCACGCACATTCATAGACCCAACCTTCAGGGTACGGGGATAACTCGATCCTCCATCCCTTTCTCTGGCCTGTCTCTTTTTAGGAACTAAAAACAGAGGAGGGGGTCCCTAGTCCCCTCACCCAGGGTCATAGCAGCTTAATTACCTCCTCGTGCTGGACCTAGGTAGAGTGGAGTTTTGATTAATAGGTATAAATAAAATATAATCATATAATCGTACATTCAGACACTGTCTCGGACACAAAACAGACAAAATATTATCATATTTATGAAGTCCACTCTAGCTGAGAGCTCCAAACACAACTTGCTTCTATGGCATAATTTACACATTTAATCAAAAGAATCAAATTCTTGGTGACACGTCTTAACCCGCCCAGTTCCGACTGGTTTTTTACCCGGCCTACCCCCAGATTCCGACCGATATTTTACTTTATGTTTTTTGGCTGAAACCTTCGCTTTTGGTGAGAAACATCGAAAATTCATAGTGAAGTCGCGATCCTAAGGTAAAAAAAAATGTTGATACAGGTGTCACTCAACCTTACATTTTCCTTCTTTTTCAGGGTACCTGGCTAAAAAAAAAAAACGAACTATGGAAGGGTTAACTAATTCAAGCCACTTTAAATTACGTATTTATTTCATTTATTTGGTACGAATTTATGTGTACTAAAAGTCTATATTGGTTTTCACACAATAATACACGCGTTTATAAGGATTGTTCACTTACCCAAAACCCCAGTATATGGCACCTTCCTTTACGACATTACCACTAGATTTTATTTAAGAAATTGCAGTTTGAAATTTAAATATCTCAGACGCTAATTGTGATTCAGCTATTTTGTTGAAAATTAAAAGATGAAATTGAATTCTGAATAATTATGGCTAATTATTTTGCCATTTAGCCTAGTGGAAAATACCAAATTCAAATCTGCTCAGTTTTGTCTTTGCAACACTTTGTAGAGAAAATCACAAAAACTTTAAAGCTGTAACTTTCTAGATAATGGTTTATGTTCTAAAAAGAATATAGCATCAATTAAACACACAGTTTTCTTTAACTCATGCCTTTTTCGACACCTTTGTCCTCAGATCCCTTGTTTATGTTACACAAGAAGTTACCTTAGGGTCTTCAAATCTTGCTTATATTACACATACCTTATGTACAATTAATAAAAACGTTGTTATAGTGGCTACGCAATTAGATTAGGTAACTAGTTGTTATTATTTTTCCTTCTGCACTTTCTCCTTCGATCTTGATGACATTTCATTTGAAGATATCCCTATAGTAATACAAGTGATTGTGCAAAATATAAATCAGATTGACCTTTTTGAAGGTGATATTCTCATTTTTTTTTTTCAAAAATTTCATATTGAAATTCAAATATCTTAGAAACAAAATGAGATCCAACTTTTGGGCTTATAATCCAGTGATAATAATGTTTGCTGAGTAATTCTTGCTAATTAATTTGTCAGTAAGCATATGATGTCAAATTCAAACCTTCTCAGCATTTTCTTTGCAACATGTTTTAGAGAATACGACAAAAGCTTTAAAGCTGCAACTTTTCACATACTGTATATAG